>JAOTJB010346312.1:0-12125 GCA_027123815.1 Erythroxylum minutifolium
AGGTCTAAAATTTCATCCAATTCAATTGCCAATCCCTCCTGTAAGACTTTTCCAAAATAACATACAGTAACATTTTCAATTTTGTAATTTTTTTTCATTTTTCCCATACTTTTTTTCATTTTTTCGAAATTTTTTAGATTTTTTATCAATTTTCAAGGTAGGCTGAAAGTTTCAACAAAATAAACAAGAAGAATAATTAAAAACCCTAGGCTGAAAGTTAATTCACACCTGAATTGATGAATCGATGATAATTGAATGTTGATGGGCGGCGGTTTCTTGAATTTCCGATGGAGTTGAATAAGAATTCACCTCCACACCAGTGCTCTGATACCAAAGATGGTGCGCACATGGACAGAGATTAATTTTGATATAATCCGGCAGCATTTAAAACAAACTAGATACGCAAGGTTTTCGATACTTTTCTAGACCTTGAGGATAGTGATTGTCCAAGAAACCAAGACCAAGCCATAAACTAAGAAAATTGAACCAAAACAATACGCCACAATTAAGATTAATTGATAAGTAGAGTTAGGGTTCGTGGAACAATAAGACATGAAGAAAACTCCTTACAAAGCTATCAAATTATCAAAGTGTAACCTTAAAACTAATGTCAAGGTAACTATTTATAGTCACAAAAATGACTCAAAATTGGGCCAACATCCTGAGCCTAAATAGGTAAAATAATACTGTCTAAATCGTCTTAAAAATAGTAGGAAACAACTTAAAGTAAAGAGGCCAGGCGGTACGCCTGGTATGGAGTGCTTGGCACTGGCTTGCTGGGCATTAGAGTGCACGCCTGGGCCCATGCCTAATGTATGCACCTATCAAGGGTTGCTCGGGCCCAAAACTTGGCTCAAACTAACAAACTGAAGTTACGAGTGAGAATCTTGATTCTTCTAGAGTTCATCATCAACCATGCGAGCCACAAATGAATTTAACACGGTCTTGAATCTTTTAAGCCCAATCTAACTTGCAGGGTTAGGAGGCAACATCAAGTCTCAGTTAGCGTCACATTGATTTTGGTTTCTGTCATTATATTCATCATATGCAACCTTGCTTACATCAACTAGGCTCACCCACTTACTATCTGAGATTGGATAGACTATACCTACGTCCAAAAGTTCTGTATTTCTTTCATTACCACATCTTCCATTGTTGGGTTAAGTTTACTTTGTGGTTACCTTATTAGCTTAGCATTTTATTTCAAAAGAATCCTATGTATTCAAATTGTTGGACCTATGCCTTTTATATCAACTAAATTCCAACTGGTTACAATCTTGTAATCCTTTAGAAGTGCTACTAACCTTTCCTTTTACAATGTAGTCAACCATTTTAAGATGATGAAAGTGGTGACTCTTTTTCACCCAAATAAATATACTTGAGATGATTAACTAAGGCCTTCAGTTATATCTTTGGATCCTACAAAATAAAAGACAAAATTTTTTGTGAGTTATAGTAATTTTAGGATTTAATTTTCCAAATATATTAGCCTTGCTAATAATAGTTTTACAACTTCACAAGTTTCATCAATTCTCTCATTTACTTCTAGTTTATCATTAAACTTCGAGTCTCATCAACAATTGCTTCTTTAAAAATATCCTTCATAATAAAATCCACAATATTCATATGATAAATGGAGTGAAAATCACTAGGGTACTTTATTGCTTTAAAAATGTTAAACTTCCTTGTTTCTCTTTCAAACTCAAAAGAAAGAGTACACTTATCAACAATAAATTTTTTGTCTTAGTCATTTGTTTGAACGACCTTTCCAACAAAATCAAGGTTGAATGTTCTACACTATCTCCATCCATTTTTAACATATAAAAATCCATTGGAAATACCAAATCGTTGATTTAAACTATCATTTATTGTAATACTAATAGGATGCATATAAGAACAATCAACTAGCTGAATAATCACATTAGTTCCTTACGAAGAATTGAATTTAAAGTCTAATAAATTGAATATGGCATAAAATTAATAGATATACCAAAGTTTATTATAGCATGCTCAATTTTTTAATTACCAATGGCACAATTAAGTGTGAACATACATAGATCTTTTCATTTTTCCAGTAAATTTCTATTAATCATGGCTAATATATTCTTACCTAAAATTATTCTCTCTTTATCTATCAACTTCCTTTTATTTATGCATAGTTCGTTCAGGAACTTTGCATATTTTGTAATTTTCTTGATGGCTTCTAAAATTGGTACATTGATTTCTACCTTTCTGAAGGTCTCTAAGATCTCTCTTTTATATGACTTTTCTTTTAGTTTAGCCAACCTATAAGGGAAAGGAAGTAAACAACACTAGTTGATATCAATAAAGAAAAATAATCTTTTACCTTTTTTGAATATTGAGCTTAAGATTAAACTTTCTTTTCTCCTTCATCATACTTTTCTATCTCCATTAGTAAGGAAGATCTTGATTGAATTTCCTTCTCACTTCTCAATGTCATTACACTCGTATTCTCCTTAGGATTCACCATTACTTATGAAGGTCATTTTCTTGATACAGGTGCTTCCAATTTATTAACTGAAGTGGCTAATTAAGAGATCTGATTTCCTAAGTTCTAAAGAGTTACTCTTGTTTCCTATTGAAATTATTGAGTATTAGTGACAATTGCCACAAAATTTCATCCAAAGACATACTTGCGTTTAAAGATTGAGATTGAGTATGTGTAGGTGCTTGAGGTTGTCTATTGTGAGGTCAGTATCTTTGTTGCTCTCCTTGATTTCCGTAGCTAAAGTTCAGGTAATCTCTCTATCCTGAATTATAATGATTAGAAAAGGGTCATATTTTTGTTGAGGTTGACCAAAAAATTCCCCTATTGTGTTAGCTTTTAGAAGGGAGTCTTGTTCCATTATAGGGTATGTACCATATAATGTACATGGAATGAGCATATTTCACACACGAGTTATTCATAATTGACTTGTAACTATCTGATCAACTAAAGCAGTTAAATTTGAAATTTTATCCTCAAGGTTAGTATTACTTACCTTATTCAGGTGTTTGACATCTCCATCCATCCTTGTCCCAAATTGTTAAGAATTTTTAGCCATATGTAAAATTAATTGATTGGCTACTTTTTGTGTTTTGTTTAACAAAGTTCTTCCGCTAGTTACATCTATTATACTCCTATACCATTGGCAATAACCCTTCATAAAAGTATAAAATCAAAAGTTGGTAAGGAATCTAATAGTGTGGGTAGGAAACACATAACTCCTTAAACCTCTCCCAATGTTCATACAACATCTCCCCAATGAATTTTTTTTATCCCACATATCTCTTTTCTAATATTGGTTTCTTATGATGCATAAAAGAACTTCTCCAAGAACAACCTTTTTATTTCATTCCATGTTATCACTAAGCCAGATGGAAGATAATATAGCCAATCCTTTGCCTTATCTTTCAATGAGAAGGGAAAGGCTCTAAGATTAATTTGTTCTTCTATCCTCCTTGCCAACTTCACTCAAGAGCAAATAATATGAAATTCTTTCAAGTGTTTATATGTATCTTCACATGTAAGACCACAAAAAAAGGAGTAAAAGAATCAAAGAGCACTTCAATTTAAAATCTACCTCAACATTTGGAAATCTTATGAATAAGATTTATTGATTTAAATTTGGTATCTCAATTTTTTAATGTTACGATTTGTCTTCTTTTCATAAACTATTTAGAAATTAGAATCTTCACTAATTGTTAAGTTTATCTCAATGTTCACTTTTAAAGGTGAATGAATCTCAATGTTCACTTTTAAAGGTGAATGATCTTTTCCTTACTTAGGCTCTTTCCTTAGATAGCGTACTATCTTCTCAATTTCTATATTATATAACAATTCATCTATCTGAGAAGAACAATTCATACTAGAAAATCGATTAACAGTTAACTGTAAAATAAATTAAAGAAACTAAGAAAATAAAATAGTTCGACAATAATGGCACCAATTTTTTGATCAAGTTTTCAAAACCCTAAAAATTAGTTTTAATTCATTGAACGCTTATAGTAATCATAGAATCAGGGCAAATCCCAAGATAACTAAACCTTATTTTCTTAATTTCAATTGATAAAACAAAATGGGGGATCTATTAGTAATTAACTATTAAAGTCAAACTAACTAAGAATCAAACTAATTCAACTATATATAAAGAGTGACAATTTTAATTTTAATTAAATCTCATATAAAGAAATATCTCATCTAATTATAACATTGATCATTGGTCTATAAAGAATTTTTCATAATTCAAGCAATTAGTTAGATAGACATAATAAGTATCAAATTTTAGTCAAGTAATTGGTTTAAATCCATCATTCAAATCAAACTTAACATAAATTAATTGGGTATGATAACATTTCGTATCAATTAAATGATAATAATAAGCTTAATGAAAAAGTTTAAAGCCTAAATTAAATAATTGAGATAGCTACAACTATTGAATTTAGTTTTCTTATTTCTCAAAAGTTAAATATGCAAATTCATAAATAATATATTTGTTATTTGTACCAATCATTCATAGCAATTATAGATCACTGAATTCATGGATAGTTATAGAATAATTAATAGTAAAATTATTTTTTAGAACAATTAATATTAATTATTCATTAAATATAAGAACACAAAGCAAGAAATGCTTGAATTAAAGCAAAGGTTTAAGTTTAGAAAAAAGCCTCACAATGTAATAATTAGAGTTTTGAATCTTCTTGAATTAGAATATTCAGATTAGTCACACATCGATATTGTTTTGAAAATAAAAATAGAAGAAAAAAGGAAAGATTAAGAGAGAGTACAAAAAAAAAACCAAAGAGATCATTATGGTGAATTGAATGTCACATTTTTTCCTCCTTTCCTGCTAAAAAACTAACGTTTTTCTATCTTGCAAAGATTCCCTTATAAGCAAATCTGAATCCCTAAATAAGAGAGATGGGAATAAGTCTCCTAATTGAATTAAATTATTGGGGTAAATCTAGAATTAGGCATAATCTCACCTTATCCACTATAGCAACCTATCAAGTTTTTTCAAAATTTGTGGTTTGGTTAAATAATACTCTAATTTGATCAAATCTCCACTTGTCATCACCTAAAACAAAATACATATTAAATTTCACCATTAAAAAAATTAATCCAAAACAAAAAAAGATAAGTCCAATTAATATAATCAAATCACATCTTATCATATGCGTAAGAATTACAACTTTTGGGCTAAATCCAAAATTATGTCTAATCTTACCTTGTCCATTATAGCTACTTGACAACTTTTTTCAAATTTGTGGTTTCGTCAAAATAATGCTCCAATTTGATCAAATCTCCATTTGTCATCTCCTAAATCAAAATAACTAATAAATTTCACCATTAAACGAAATTAATTCAAAATAAAAGAGATAAGTCCAATTAACATAATCAAATCACATCTTATCATATATGTAAGAATTAAAAATTTGAGGCTAACTCTAGAATTATGCATGATCTGTCTTTATCCATTATAACAACCTGACAACTTTTTTCAAAATTTATGGTTTTGTCAAAATAATGCTCCAATTTAATCAAATCTTCGCTTGTCATCTCTTAAAACAAAATAAATATTAAATTTCAACATTAGTCAAAAGTCATTCAAAACAAAAGAGATAAGTCCAATTAACATAATCAAATCACTTCTTATCATATGACTAAGAATGATTAGGGATGTTTAATTTCAAATTCTATAATGTGCAATTAACAATGAAATGACTAAATGATATAAGCTATGAACACAAAATATAAAGAAGCTTTATGAAAAATAAATTAGTTGCTTACCCTTATATAATGGAAAATTTAGAATCTAATCTTAGTACTGGGCAAGAAGACTTATTTCCAAAGCTTCTCAAGGAAACTTTCTACCTAATGAACTTCTTTTATTACCCTTATAATTTGTGAATTTTTGTAAAGGACATAATCTACTAGATGACCATGTAAGAATTCGTGTCTTTTTAGATGGTGCCTTCAACATTTGTAATAATATATAATTAAACACACGGTTGTGTGGTTATCAATGTCAAAACAAACATTAAATCTACATAGTACATAATTATGTAGCAATTTTTGTCATTTATATTGTTTGAAAATAAAAGGTAAGAAAAACACATTTGACCACTCAAGCATGTAAATGATTGTGTATAACATAATTACAAAAAAAAACATAATTTTGTGTAAAGGTATATGTCAATCTTTGTCACTAACATTTATTCTTTCAAACTTCATATCAATATCAAGGTTTAGTAAATGATCATATATTTAGCAGTGTTGCTAAAATCCTTTATTGAACATAAAATGATGCTCGATCTATAATTATGCATCTACTTCACATTTTCCCTTTGGAATTTCAAATGATAACAAAGTTGATCATATTTTTATATACTTAAATATGTTAATATATAAGCTTTAATAGAGACATTGTGGTGCACATCAATGTATCAATCTATTTCCTTCAAGTTTATGTTTTGCATTATTTTATCTCTATAATGGAAAACCTACGTTTTATAAATGTTACTTAGTTTTATGGTAACTTACAAAATCTTTTGTAAAATTTTCATATGAAATGTAATCAAATCTAGTATAGTTTGTATAGAGACATGGTATCGTAATATTAAAGTGATGGTATTCTCATTTGAAGGAGAACATGTAACTTATATGTTATAGGTGTTGCTATTTTTAAAGATGAGCGTGATATTTTATTTATAAAGGCTAGTATCATTTGTATCAAGTCAAGGTATCTTACTATTAAAGTGATGGTATTCTAATTTTAAAAAGAATATGTGACTTATCTATTATAGGTGTTCATATTTTTTGAACATACATTTTTTTAATAGAAACATGGTGTTAGATGTATGGTATAGTTCTAATTGAGCCATAGTATTCTTCAACTAAGTGATGGTATTCCAATTTAAAGGTGAACGTGTGGCTTATCTATTATAGGCAGTCGTGTTTTATGAACATAATCATGGAATTGGATTTATGAAAGCTTGGTTTAATTAAGGCATGTTATTCTTTATAATAAGTAATGGAATTTCCATTTGAAGGTGAACATATGACTTATTTGTTAAAAGTGGTGGTATTTTTTGAACATAAGTATGGTAGTAGATATATGAATGTCTGATATAGTTTTAATTAAGGCATACTATTCTTTATATTAAGTAATGGTCTCCCATTTTAAGGTGAATGTTTCGCATTTCTATTATAGGTGGTGGTATTTTTTTTAAAAATTGTGGTATTAGATGTATGAAAGTCTTGTATTGAGGCATAGTAGTCTTTATAATAAGTGAACATAAGTGTGATATTGAATGTATAAAGGCCTAGTATAGTTTTAACTAAGCTATGGTATTCTTATTACTATGTGATGGTATTCATATTTTAAGGTAAACGTATCACTTATACATTATAGGTGGTGATAAATTTAAATTATACATTATCTATGGTGAAATGTTTTTTACATAAGAGTGTTATTGGATATATAAATATTTACATAAATTTAAATAAGGCATAGTATTCCTCATACTAAATGATGGTATTCCAATTCAAAATTGAGTATCTTCCTTATTTGTTATGGGTGGTCGTATGTTTTAAGCATAAGCATGCTATTGGATTTACAAAGGTCTAGTATAGTTTTAACTAAGTCACGACATTCTTTATATAGAGTGACGGTATTCCCATTTTAAGGTAAAAATGTGAATTATTTGTTATAGGTGGTGGTAATTTTTGAATATAAGCGTGGTATTAGATGTATAAAGGTTTGTTATAGTTTTAACTGAGTAATGGTATTCTTTAAACTGAGTGATGATATTCTCATTAAAAGGTGAACTTTTGATTTTTCATTTATGAATGCTAGTATCTTTAAAATATAAATATGGTAATGAATTGACGAATAGTATAGTTTTAACTAAGAAATGGTTTATTTGCACTAACTGATGTTATCCCTATTTTTAGGGTGAACATGGGACTTATCTATTGTAGGTAATGATATTTTTTGGACATAAAAATGGTACTGGATCTACAGAGGTCTGGTATAGTTTTAACTGAGTCATGATAATCTTTATATTAAGTGATGATATGATCATTTTAAGGTGAACATGTGACTTATTGTTGTGCCCAAAATAATTTTTAAAAATACCTAGGTTATCCTACTTACAAGTATGTGAGGTAGTTGTAGTTGATTACCCAGGGTCCTCTCCCACGAAGTTGAAATTGGTTCGCTTAAATTAATCTTAAGCGAAAAATAAAAATAGATGCAATCCTAAACATTCTATCCTGATATTTTTAGCAAAGACTTTAAAGAAAATCGCAAAATTAAATTAAAAAGTAAACAGAATTACTAGGAGCAAAAATGAATATATTAACTGAAGTGGAAAACTTTTGAGAATTAATTTCACTAATTTAATCTCCTACATATGACTAAGGGGAAATGATTGGATAGTTGTCTTACTAAAATTACCATTTGGGTTTTAAAATCAATTCACATAACAATCTAATCGAACTTTCGTATTCCAAATGTTTATCGACCAAATTAATTATTAAAACTAACTAATAATTACCACTTAAGTTAATATATTTCTAATTCTTAATCTAAGCATCCATAGTGTCTTGTTTCATATTAAACTTCTTCTCTCGATCCATCATTTAATACCAAAATGATGCAAGGTCTGGTCATATTATTACATCCATTCAATTCAGAAACTATAGCAAACATAAGACAACAACACAGTCCCTCGATCATGCACATTTAACTAAAATAGATACATTAATTGTTAAGCAAAGAGATCAGCCTATCACGGAAATAACAAGATTCATCATATTCAAATACTTCAATCCCATCTTTATCAATATAAGAGAAGCATTTAAGCAATAAACCAAGGAAATAACCAAATGAACTAGCAAAAGATAACAAAGTATCAATTAGTTAAACTAACAGGATAATGAGTCCAATAAAATAAAAAAGAAACAATGTAACAGATAAAGATCAAAATAAGCAAACAAGGATCGGATGAGGGAGTTGTGGTGATCTCCTATCCCTCTCAAGCTTCCTTCATTAGCTCTCACCTTCTGTTTTCGCTTGGCTCTCAACCAGATTATCAAATGTTCACTATGTTTCCACCTCTCTGTTATTCTTCTTCTTCACTCGACTCTTTTTGTTCTCTCTTCCATTCCTCTGCCTTCTTTCTCTCTGTCTGTTCTCTGTCTCCCAGAATAAGTCTATGTGTTTGGAATGTGGAATGAGAGAATGTTTGAATACATGTGTCTGTGAGAATGTGTTGCCACCTCATTCTTCTTTCTAGTTTTAGTCTCATTTTAGGTCCAGGTTTTCGAGCCTTCAACCTATAAATGCCACGTAATAATTATACGAGTTAGGGGAAAAACATGTCATGAGGGTGACTATGTTTGTCACCTTATGAGTGCATTTGTCATGGTGGTGACAACTTAAGTCTCACCGTGACTAGGACTTTGATGTTTGTCATAGTGGTGACTTCACCAAGTTAAGTCATCACTTTTTTTTTCTTTTTAAGCAAAATTTGCAAAATAATCTAGTTAACATTCATGCAATATTCACACCATTCCCACTCAATTTATCTCACATTTGGATCAAAACATAAGGATTTGTAACCAAATCATGATATGAATGCAATTAAAAGCAATAGAAACTAAACACAATAATTCCCCCACATTTAAACTATTGTTATCCTTAAGTATAATAAAGAACACTACACTATACAAGAACAAAAAATGAGAACAACAATTTTAGTAAAAAATAGTCAAAGATATCAATGATCATTTCAATAAACAACTTAAGAGCTTGAAAGAAATAATACTCTATGAACAAGCTATTCTTCATATATTTAGTCAAAATCAACAAGTACTTCAATTCAAAGAACCATCAACAAGTGTGATAGACACTAACTCCACTCTCCATTGTCTCAAGCATTCAAAGGTAGGATATATTGACTCATAATTCATTTCATGTAAGACATCTACCACGGGCTTACTTACTAATCCAATCTCCACCAGTCATATCAAACACAAACATTAAGTTAAAGGTCTTTATTTTGGTTGTAATGGGGTCGGGCTAAGGGTAGGAAAAAGGAAAATCATAGTTTAAAACCACAAAACAATTTGAGAATTTAAAGTAATAGAGACAATGAAGCATAAAACACTCAATCCGTTTGCTCTCATTTAACAAAATTAACACTTCCCATTTTTACTTCTCTCCTCTTCTTTTCATTTTCTAGTCATCTTCTCTTCCTTCCTTTTCTTTTCTATTTTTTTCTTCTTTTTTCTTTTTCTTTTTCTTTCTTTCTTCTTAATTTTTTACTATATTTTTCATTTATTTATTTATAAAAAGATTAACTTTAGAAGAAAAAATATAGAGGAGAGATAAAAGTTGCTACAACCATACCCATTCCTAACTCAATAGCCAACTATATCATATAATTCCCCCATAATTATTCAAAAATTTATTCCTTAAACCCAATCATACACATTCAAATGCTCAACTTGCCTTATGGTAGGTACAATGAAGAGGATAAATAATTAAGGTCAAGGCTCATATTTTGGGTTTAAAAAAAGAAAAGGTTTCATGTTAAGCTCAAAAAGGGGGTTCACTAAAGGTAACATTATGGTGGCTTTTTAAGCAAAAAGGGTAAATCCTAATTGCCTTCATTATTTCATTTTTTGCATTGTTGGGTTAGCCATGGATGCATGCATCACATGCATGTGAATGCAGTAGAAGTGTCAGAATCTAGATTCCGACACCATGACAACTCGAAAAAAGAATCATACATCATACATGCATGTATAGACATATATATAAGAACATGAAATATAAAACTTTTACCTTTTGTTTCTCCACCTTTCTTGTTTTTTCTCCTTGTTTAGGTTAT
Organism: Erythroxylum minutifolium; assembly: GCA_027123815.1. NCBI lineage: Eukaryota > Viridiplantae > Streptophyta > Magnoliopsida > Malpighiales > Erythroxylaceae > Erythroxylum > Erythroxylum minutifolium. The sequence goes on from JAOTJB010346312.1 coordinate 10,906, forward strand.
TGCAAACACCAAACCCTTTCTTGATCACCCAAGAACCTACATAGGGATGGCAATTTTGGCCCGGCCCGACCTAGGTTTGGCGGGCCATGGGCAGGCATAGGCCGGCCCAGTTCAGCCCGTGACTAGATAAAACGGTGTCGTTTTGTCCAAAACGATGCTGTTTTGTATTTTTAATTAAAAAATATAGACGGGTTGGGTTTGGCCCATGGCCGGCCTTGCCCATTAACATCCTTAAACCCGCAAACAAGATGAAGAAACAATGTATAATGGTGATTTGAGCACCGAACTAGATGAATTCTAGTAGATGCTCAAAATGATAGAAGATAGATCAAGAAGCTTGTTGCATGCACTTAGATTCATGCAATAATTGCATAAATTGCAAGCACAAGACTCTTGATACCTCTTCCTCACTCTATAACTCTTTTAGAGCCCTTATGCTCTCACTTGAGTGTGTAAAAAGTGGTAAGACCTTGTGTACATAAGTAAAGAACTCACTTATGTATGTATTCGTACCTTTTGTCACGATTGTGGCCAATGAGCCACAATCGGGGCAGACTTAAAAATCGTGGCCTACTTAAAATTAGTCATACACATTATGTTTTTCATCCAATCTTTTATGGGTGTGACTCTTAGGTTCTCAGTTATTTTAGGCACTTGAATTAACACTTAACTCAAGCAAATCATGAAGGGTTTCATAATGCCAATTTGTTAGAATATAAGTAGATTAACACACCAACTCTTCGATAGTTAATTATCTAACTTATGAACCTTTCCATAGATAATTAACACGCAATTCGTCCTTCCACCATACTATACCCTACTTGGTTTGGAGTATGGGCTATGTGTCAACTCCTACTAGACTGACTACGTCACATCTAGTCCAAGTGATGTTAGTTCTTGTCTTGGAACCTCATTACTCTATGTGTCATTGAAACCCTCTTCATGACATATAATTGCTCTGGCCAGAGACTCCTGAGTAACAATCCCGATAAGAGGTCATGGGTCACAACTCCTTCCACCAGGAGTTGTGAATCCTTTATTAGCTACCTAATTACCTTTGAATACAAATGGTTGTACCCAATCACCACCCTAAGAGCGACCTTGTCTTGAGGTCATAAGGAATGATGTCAAAGCATCGGATTCGTATCCAAGATATCATTGAGTACCTCAAGTCTAAGAATATTTGCACCATTGCTATGATGAGATTAATCATTGACATT
>JAOTJB010346364.1:0-12122 GCA_027123815.1 Erythroxylum minutifolium
ATATTTTATGGAAAGAGATAGGATTTCATAAATGATGAGATTTAGTTGGAAATGGTGAATCAAATGAGTATAGGTTTCAGAGTTTAATGTAATCAAGTTGATAATTAAATTAGTATGAAATGATGTTGAAATAGAGGAGATGAATTCTAGAAAATTTGGAGTGAAATTGATGTTAGTAGGTTTGTTAAATTTGTGGAAGAAATGGGGAAGAAAGTGCAGAGCACGAGCGTGGCCCTCACCCCACGATCGTGACCTGACAAAAATAAGTTTTTGTCACGATTGTGGCCCTTACCCCACGATCATGACCTGGTCAGAATATGGTTATGTCACGAATGTGGTAGGACCACCACGATCGTGGCCAGTCGTAGAAGTTTCTGTCACAATCGTGGTAGGGGCACCATGATCGTGGGCTGACCTCTAGAGTAAAAAGGTTGTCTTTTGAGTGTTTTTTGAACCTAATAATGTTAAGGTACTTCTTTATAGTGTATTTAGGCTTGAATGTGATCTTAAATGACCCTACTTGATGATGAATTAGGTGATTAAAGTGAGTAAAGTGTATTAGGTAATAAAGAATGAATGATAGATGATGTTAAATGATTATGAGATGTGAATTAAGGAAATCTACCCAGGATTGTCATTGAGCATGTATTATACATAACACATAAACATATGTGCATAAATGAGTACTTATGTGATTATGCAAAGTTGTAATGTGTGTAAATGTATGTTACATGATATAAAAGAGCAAATAGAGGGACTGCTTCCAGACATTGCTGGGACCTCAAGGTAATAAGCTATCTGGAGCAAATTGTGAGTAACTTAGATGATCTCATATGATTAATTGTTTGTTTTAAATTTTGTATTAAATTGTTATGTGAATGTGAATGTGTTGATTCTAGACTTTGAATGTCCGAGGTGTTTGATGCATGAATATCATATTGGAAGTGCTTATTATATATGAATTTGACTGAATAAGTGATTCTCAACTTAAATGTTGAATGCCAGACCAAGGATCGATGATAAATGTAAACGAGAATGTGAACGTGAATATGATTGTTTAAGATTGAGCATAATTGATTAACTGAATATATATGATGCATTTCATTTCATGAAAGTATGATAACATAAAGGCAGTTATGACTGGGGTTGCTACTGAGAAAGAGCTTAAAGCTTAGAATACGGTAAGAGCCTCTGGCTCACTTTCTATAATAAGTCATGTATCCCTAGTAGACAAGGGATAGTTAATAATGAGCTTGGTATCTACAATAGATACGGGACAGTAAAAAAAGTACTCGGTCATAACAACGTAATAATTGAATGTGAGGCTCATGAGCATTGCATATACATTTGATATGTATGTTATGAATGATTGCGATGTATAATCGAATTGTGTTGAATGAAAAATGTAAAAATTATGAACAAAGTGTTTTTGTGTTGCTACATGATGATAAATAAAATGATGTGAATTATGTGATTATATGAATTGTTGTCTTATGTGATATGTGTGAACCATCGAGGATGGTTAACTCAGTGAGTTAGCAAAACTCACAAAATTGCAACATTGACTTGTCAGGCTCGAGAGAGGCAATTTAGCTTCTAAGACAACTTAGAAGAGATCTAGCACTACTTTTAGGATAGAAGAAATGGCTCAAAGGTCGGTCAGCTGGGACTAAAGGATTTAGATAAAATTTTTGTATAATTCCTCATGCATGTAGCATATTTTGTAAACAGAGTTGTAAACTCTGTTTAGCTTTTGATAATGTACATATAGGGATGATGTATGTAATGCTACATTGTATATCATGTTTTATGAAATGAAAATGAAGAATTAGGGTTTTAGACATAGTGATATTTATGCTTTAATTTATGATGATATAAGATGAGTGAAAGTGATATAGTTAGCACGCCGCTTCTATTGGGTATATGCTTGAACGTCTGATGGATGTACGGGCATGTGTCAGATGGAAGTGGGGCGCTACAACGCTTGGCATCAGAGCATGGTTTGACATCCATAGGGGTATATAGGAACATTAGATATGAAATATCGTAAGAAATGCGGATAGTATTCAAAGTTATTGTTTATTATAGGTCATCCACCTTAGGTGATCAAGTTAGAAGGTCAGCTGAAATAAACAACCTAGAATCAGTAGGAGCTAGTAGGGAGTCCTTGGTATCTCAACCTGAGAGAATGCCTCTCAAAATTTCCAAGAGAAAGGAAAGGAGGTAAGATAAACTGCGAAAGCAGGGGATTGTGGACTTCTACAGAAGTACAGGTGCAGACGCCGAAGGATGGCTAGAGAGAATGGAGAGAGTCTTCGATCAGATGGACTGCAAGTGAGACGAGAAATTTGACTACACAGTTTCCTTACTACAAGACCTAGCCTACCAATGGTGGGAAACTGTTCCAGGCATTACCACCAGGCCTTGTACCTTGAAGTGGGAAGACTTTTTGAAGGCTTTTAATGAGAACTACATGCCAAGATCTAATCGGACAGAAAGATGAAAGAATTCTTGAGCTGAAGTAGGGCAATTCATCTATAGCAGAGTATGAGATAAAGTTCAACGAACTGATGGGGTATGCTACTGCTTTAATTCCCACTAAGGAAGACAAGTGCAGGAGGTTCGAAGACGGACTGAATATGAAAATTCGAACGAAGCTGGCTATTTCGAACTTGAGCAGTTTTTTTGAATTGAAAGCAGCTTTGATCCGAATAGAGCAATTGTTGAGAGATGATCAAGGGGAATATAAACAAGAGTCTAGACTAAAGAGGCCTAGTGAATCTCAGAGTGGTTATGGCAGAAGGTTTAGTAAGCGTCAAAACTAATCTTTTTGACGACCAGCTCAATCAAGACAGTCGGGGTTCAGACAGAGGGACACTTTTGTACAGTCTGGCAGTTAAAGAGGTGTAGTATCAGGACAGTTACCGAACTTTGAACATTGTGGGAAGAAGCACAATGACGAATGTTGGAAGTTGACAGAAGCTTACCTATGATGCCGCTCTTTTGATCATCAGCTTAGGGATTGTTCTGTTGTGTTTGAAGCATAGTATGGAAGGAGAGGAGGAGGAGTAACAGAAACTACGGTCCAGCAGAGTCGAGTTAGTGGATCTGGATAAAAAGGTCGTGGCAAAGGCAGAATGAGTTTTGGGAGCCCTACTGTCAGGATTGAGGTACCGAGCAACCAACTGCAGTCTCAGGCCCAAGTGTATGCAATGACCAAACATGAGGCTCAGAATTCTCCAGATGTCGTTGCAGGTATACTACTTATATTTACTTATGAAGCTTTTGCATTGCTAGATCCTAGATCTATGCATTCCTTTATCATACTGCTTATGACATCTAGGTTGCATTGTGATAGAGAGTTATTGAGATATGGATTAGAGGTGAGTAGAGCGATAGGTAGTACTACAGTGATAGGAGAAGTTTGTAAGAGGTGTTTGATCTGAATTAACCAGGTGGAGTTAGAAGCAGATTTGATTATACTACAGTTAAAGGAGATAGATGTTATTCTAGGTATGGATTGACTCACTACTCATAGGGCTATCATGAACTGCTACACAAAGGAGGTAATATTAGAATCTCCTCTTCAATTGAGAGCAGTTTTCAGAGGTATTAGTCATGCAGTGCCAGCCAGGCTGATCTCATTTATAAGTGCCTTAAGGTTGAAGCAAGGAGGATGTGAGGCTTATCTAGCCCATATCATCTATACCCAAACTGAGCAGAATGTGCAGGACATTCCTGTGGTTAGGGAGTTCTGAGTTATGTTTCCTGCTGAGTTATCTGGCTTACCTCTAGATAGGGAAACAGAGTTCATGATCGATTTAGTTCTAGGTGCTGCTATATTCCTCCATATAGGATGAAACCTATGGAACTAAAGGAATTGAAGGATCAGTTGTAGGAGTTGTTGGAAAAGGGTATCATTAGACCTAGTGTATCACCATAGGGAGCTCCAGTATTATTTGTGAAAAAGAAAGATGGAACTCTGAGACTATGCATCGATTATAGGCAACTGAATCAAGTAACAGTGAAGAACAAGTACCCATTGCCTAAAATCAATGATTTGCTTAATCAGTTACAGGGAGCTCAGGTATTCAGTAAGTTAGACTTGAAATCTGGGTACTATCAGTTGAAGATAGTAGAGGTTGATATACCAAAAAGTGCATTCAGGAGCTAGTATGGGCATTTTGAGTTTCTAGTAATGCCATTTGGGTTAACTAATGCGCCAGTTACGTTTATGACATTGATGAAGAAGGTGTTTTAGCCCTACCTAGATTATTTTGTAATTGTGTTCATCAATGACATTTTGGTGTATTTAAAGAGTAGAGAAGAGCATGCTAAGCACTTGAGAGAGAAATAGTTATATGTCAAATTTAGTAAATATGAGTTTTGGCTGAATCAAGTAGTGTTTCTAGGTCACATAATAACTGAGCAAGGCATACAAATGGATCCAAAGAAGATAGAGGCAGTAATGAAATAGAAAACTCTAAAGAATGTGTTAGAAATCCCAAGTTTCCTTAGATTAGGTAGATATTACCAGAGGTTTATCGAGGGGTTCTCATTGATCTCAACCACTTTAACTAAATTCTTGAGGAAAAATGTGATTTTTAGATGGAATAATGAATATCAGAAAAGCTTTAAGGAACTAAAATATCAGTTGACTATGGCACCGGTGTTGACTATTCCATTGGGAGCTAGAGGATATGTGGTATACAGTGATGCTTCGCATCAAAAATTGGGATGTATATTGATGCAGTATGGCAAGGTGATAACCTATGCATTGAGACAATTAAGGTCTTACGAGAGTAATTATCTGGTATATGATTTAGAGCTTGCTACAGTGGTCTTTGCTCTAAAGATATGGAGACACTACTTATATGGAGAGACTTTCCAGATATATACTGATCATAAGAGCTTGAGGTATCTGTTGAGTCAGAAAGAGTTAAATATGAGACAAAGGAGATGGATAGAGTTATTGAAAGACTATGATTATACAATTGAGTATAGTCCAGGAAAAGCTAATGTGGTGATAGATGCATTGAGTAGAAAATCAAATAGTAGTGTAGCTCAAATTTAGATATCAAGGTTACCGAGCCTAGTTCAACTAAGAGCTTTGAATGTGAAATTGAATTTAGAGCAGAATGAGGCATTGATAGCTACACTGAAGTTAAGGCCAATGTTGTATGATAGAATCAGAAAGGTTCAGAGTAAAAACCCTGAAATGGTGAAGTTTATAAAGAAGTTGAAAATGAATTCAGACTCTGAGTTTGAACTGAGAGATGAGACGATGTAGTTAAAGTAGAGTTTATGAATGCTTGACATTGATAATTTGAAAAAGGATATTTTAGAGGAGGCACATGTAGCAGCTTATAATATACATCCTGGTACTACCAAGATGTATAACACGCTGAAGTAGCATTTCTAATGGCCAGGGATGAAGAAGCAAGTAGCTGACTATGTAGCTAAGTTCTTAACATGCTAACAGATTAAGGCTGAGCATCAAGCTTCGGTTGGAAAGCTACATTCGTTACATATCCTAGAGTGAAAATGAGAACGAATTACGATAGATTTCATAACGGGTTTGTCAAAAACTCCGAGGTAATACGATGCTATATAGGTTGTGGTGGACCGATTAACAAAGTCGACCCATTTCTTACCAATGAGAGAAAATAACTTACTAGATCAGTTGGCTCGGAGATATGTAAATGAGGTAGTTAGACTACATGGGGTTCCAGCGTTCCATTATATCAGGCAGGGATCCCAGATTCACTTCGAGATTCTGGAAGAGCTTACAGTCAGCTATAAGTACGAAGTTAAACTTCAGTACTACATTTCATCCTCAAACAGATGGACAAAGTGAGAGGAAAATTAAGACTGTTGAGGATATGCTCAGACCATATGTATTGGAGTTTTAAGGAGCATGGGATCAGTATATATCTCTGATCGAGTTTGCATATAATAACCACTATTACAGTAGTATCAGAATGGTTAACCGTATGAGGCATTGTATGGAAAAAAATGTTGGTCGCCTCTGTATTGGGATGAAGAGGGTTTCAGAATTGTAGAGGGCCCAAAACTAATACAAGATACTGTGGATAAGGTGAAATTGATCCGAAGTAGAATTAAAGCAGCTCAAGATAGACAAAAGAGCTATGTGGACTAACACCGAAGGGATATGGAATACAGTGTAGGAGACAAAGTGTTTCTAAGAGTATCGCTTTGGTGAGGAGTGCCGAGGTTTAGTGAAAAGGGTAAGATGAGCCCTAAGTATATTGGTCCTTATGAGATCGGTGAGAGGATAGGACCATTGGCGTACAAATTAGCTTTACCGAATGAGATGACTCAGATACACAATATGTTCCATGAGAGTATGCTCAAGAGATATCGGTATGATCTGATGCATATATTACCGGTTCAAAAGATTGAAATTGCTAGTAACTTGAGTTAATTGAGGAGCTGATCAAGATAATGGGATATCAAACTAGACAGTTGAGAAATCGAGAAATTCCATTAGTGAAAGTCCTTTGGAAGAATCACTCAAGTGAGGAAGCAACATGTAAAATGAAGGAGCACATGAGGAAACGATATCTCCATTTATTCGAATCATCTGCTAAGAATTTCGAGGATTAAATTTCTTAAGGAGGGGAGAATTGTAACATCCCGTTTTTCATGCTAAAGATTAGAACCTTAGAATACTGAACATGATAGAATATTATCGAGAAGTTAGAAAGTGCATTTCATGCTCATGTATAATATACTATACACACACATATGAATATTATTTTTTGCATACATTAAAATGATTGTACATGCATTCATTGACACTTTCTGGGTATAATTGATTTATAAATGTAATTATGATGTGAATTGTGGAGTAATAGTCTTGAAAATTGATTTTGTGAGTATAAGTATTGATTTAAAATTTTTGATGAAATTTAGGAAATTTCTATAAATTTCAAGTATTTTAGACTAGAAAAAATGCCGAGTAGTAGGACAACTGATAAATGATAGTAGAAATAAGAGTAAAATGGTAGTGAAAATTTTGATAAATGACTTTAGGAATTATTGACAAGTGTCATTGAAAATTGGGAGACAATTGGATTAGAAATTGGAGATAAATGGACTAGATAATAAAGAGGACCAAATGAAACCTATAGAAAATGGACATGTGGCAAGTGACAAGTGCCACTTGCCGAGCCATGTCTTAACCCACAGTTCTTTTAACTTCAAACGCCATTTAACTGTTTTGTATCTTGCTTTCTTCTTTTCTTCATAATCTTCTTTGTCTCTTTCATTCTTCTTCTTCTCCATTCACGATACCCATCTTACCTTTATCAACGTTGAAACTTTCTCTCACTTTTCAGTTGCTACTCCCATCTTGTTGTCTTCTTCATCTGTTACAAGAAAACCTAACCTATTCTGCCTTCACGATGATGATCGTGTGACATGAGGAGTTAGGGCTTCTTGGTGATTTTGAAGAAGCTTAAGTTACGTAGCTTGTTAATCTTCATGGGTAGTCATAAATGAAACATTTATGATGAGTAATTTGAGATTGATGATTTGATCATGAAATTTTATATGTGCTTTGACATTGGTGTAATAATAAAGAGGTTTATGTTCTAATTTTAGTGTGTTAATGTTGTTCATGAGTTACTTAATAAAAAGCATTGATGATGATAGATTAAGGGATGAATGTTTATGAAAAGGAAGTTGAAATACGATGATGATGTGTGGATGAAGAAGTAAATAGGGTTATGTCTTGTTTTTATGTTTTGATGAGTGATAAATTATGAGTTGTGCCATAGGTGATTTTAAGATGATTAAAAATGAAAATGGTGCTTGAAAGAGTGTTGAAAGTTGAAAAATGAAGAGATGTGATCATGTTCTATTTTTAGTGTGAGAATGAAAGTAAGGAATTGATGAATGGATTTCTGTGTTATGTTCTTATTTTGAGAATATGAAAATCATAAATATAGGCTATATTGTGGATGAATTAGATTGAGAATTTAAGATGTAAGAAAGGTATGGAGTAATGTTCTTGAAATAAGAATTAGGTATAATAATGAAAGATGATGAAATGTTTTATTTTTATAGGATTAATAAGCCTTAAGTTATGAGTTATCTTATGAATGCTATTAAGATAGTTTTAAGGTAAAAATGAAGAGGTTATAAATCCTAAGTGATGAACTATGGAAAAAATGAATTGTTTGATGCTTTATGAATGAGATATCTTATGGAAAGAGACATGATATCATAATTGATGAGGTTTAGTTGGAAATGGTAAATCAAATGAGTATAGGTTTGAGAGTTTAATGCAATCAAGTTGATAATTGAATTAGTATGAAATGATGTTGTAATAAAGGAGGTGAATTCTGAAAAATTTGGAGTGAAATTGATATTAGTAGGTGTGTTAACTTCATGGAAGATATGGGGAAGAAAGTGCAGGGCACGATCGTGGCCTTTACCCCATGATCGTGGCCTGACAAAAATATTTTTATGTCACGATCGTGGCCCTTACCCCATGATCATGGCCTGGCCAGAATATGGTTTTGCCACAATTGTGGCAGGACCACCACGATCGTGGCTAGCCTTAGAAGTTTCTATCATGAATGTGGCAGGGACACTACGATTGTGGGAAGACCTATGGTGTAAAAGGGTTGTCTTTTGAGTGTTGATTGAACCTAATAATGTTAGGGTAGTTCTTCATGGTGTATTTAGGCTTGAATGAGATCTTAAATGACCCTACTTGATGATGAATTAGGTGATTAAAGCGAGTAAAGTGTATTAGGTAATAAAGAATGATTGATAGGTGATGTTAAACGTTTAGAAGATATGAATTAAGGAAATGTACCTATTGAGCATGCATTGTGCAAAGTTGTTATGTGTATAAATGTGTGTTGCAGGATATAGAAGAGCAAATAGAGAGACCGCTTCCAGACGTTGCTGGGACCTCAAGGTAATAAACTATCTGTAGCAAACTGTAAGTAACCTAGATGGTCTCACATGATTAATTGTTTGTTTTGAATTTTGTATATTATATTGTGAATATGAATGTATTGATTCCAGACATTGAATGTTCAAGGCATTTGATGCATGAATATCATATTAGAAGTGCTCATTGGATGTGATTTTGACTGAATAAGTGATTCTCAACTTTAATGTTGAATGTCGGACTAAGGTCTGATGATAAATGTAAATGAGAATGTGAACGTGAATATGAAGATGTAAGATTGAGCATAATTGATTAATTGAATACATGTGATGCATTCCATTACATGAAAGTATGATAACATAAAGGTAGTTTTGACCGGAGTTGCCAGTGAAAAAGAGCTTAAAGCTCAAAATGTGGTAAGAGTGTTAAGCCCCATTTCTGGAGTCTAACTCGTAAGTCAAACGTGAGCACATCACTCTGTAGGGTTCTTGTAATGGAATCTCATTAGCCATCTAGGTTCATCTTCATTTTCATAACACCCCAAAATTTCATATTTGAACACTTGATAAACGACAATCCATTCTTATGTTTATATCATCAATTCTCACCCTAAACATACCACTTATTTTATCTCTTTTTCCACCTCAAACTAAGTACATTTCAAGCTCTATTCAAGCCTAAATGTATCATAGGAAAGCATTGGTAAGTCCACAACTTATAAATGTACATGATTTGGGACAATAGGTATAACGTTCACTATGGATGGCAGATTAAGGTCATTCAAGTACGATTTTGAAGAGGACTTTGAGTTCCACAACTTCTATGAAGACCCCAAAGAGAGATAAAGAGTCAAAAATTGAACATTTATGTAGGTATTCCGAGAATGTCCGCCCAACGAACATGTATGTTCCTCTAAATGGATATGAATGGAGCTGCAACGTTGGAATTCTTAAGAAGGTCCGCCCAGCGGACATGAAGTCTGCCCAACGAACATTTATTGACCAAATCCCAGATTTCCAACTCCTACAAATTACATATAACTCATCTTATGCATATCTATCATTTCTAACTTATTTTCCTCATTATTTCCCTTCATTCTCACTTTCATTTCAGCTCAATATCATTTACAACCAAATCATAATCTAGGTTTGGTCATCAACCCAAAAACATAACTTTCAAACTTAGACACATTTATCATAAATTTCTACACATGTTCAACTCCCTTTATCACCTTCACTTCATCTCTATCTTATCACACTAATTCTTCCCATTTCAACACACCATAGTACTCTTTTTCTGTTGGATCAAGTTAGAAAAGGACTATAAAGTATCCATGATGAACTCTATGCAGCATCACTAACTTATAAAAAGCATATATCTCAACTCCAATGTCTAAAAATTTCGAACTTTATATCATTAGAAAGCTAAGAGGATAAACTACAATTTCTAAGAAGACAACCTTGTCTAAATCAATCTAAATTAATACAGTTTTTCTCGTGAAGAAAGAACACAAATTTTACCTCTATGAATGCTTGAAAATGCAATGAGGAAGCTTGGAAAATCATGAGAAAAACATAAATATATTTCATTAACTTCAAAACAGTGGAGTTTTACAAAGCTTTAATGGGCATTTCAAGACACAAATACATCTTTGGACTCATAATACAAAATTCAAAAATATACATGAATGAGTAATACTTGAAATGCGGCTTAAGCCTTGAGTTTTCATATACTAACTTAAATACAAAAATATGTAAACCTTAAGTAGTGCCTTGATTCTCGATCTCTTGTATGTCACTTGGAGATGGGAAGGAGGAGCGGTGAGTTAAAGCTTGTGGTAACCAGTTTATAGCAGAGAAAGAAGCAAAACCATTGAAAATATTCATGCCGTAGTAAAATGCATTGAAACTATAAAAACATGTATTTCTTAAATTCTTAAACTTGTCAGACAGATCATAAACAACATAAGACATGTATTTCTCAAATTCTCAAACTTGTCAAACAAATCATAAACAATTAAGGAACCATAATGGCTTGGGTAGTCCATATAAATATGATGGAGAAGCCTTGCAGCTAAACCATATACATGAGGGAGCTCTTGTGAAGCTCTAATAAACATGAGGGAGTTCTTGCGAAGCTCTGATAAACATGAGGGAGTCCGTAATGGAGCTCCATTCTATTAGCAGGCAAATGAGAGAAGCCTTTAACATAGTCAACATACACGTGACATAACATGATGGACACCACAAACCAAAACAAAAACATGAATTTCATGACTTGTAAACATATTGCACAAAGGCACATTTCGGAAACATGATTTCCATAAGCATGATACATTTCAAATGCAATTTTCATTATCAAGATTCATATACCAAACATGTAGCAAATACTTAAATCATTTAAGAAACAATGAAAGCAACATTTATAAAGCAATTGAAATCATTTAAATCTATTGATTAGGAAAATACTCATGGCTTATTAACTTAAACTATAAACATGTAACCCACCTAAATTCCTTGCTTAAAAACTTGCTTAAAATGCCCTTTTTCTTGCTCCTCTTGCCTCTCTTGATTTCCTTTAACATTGACAAAAATCCAATTCAATGGGAATATAAATTGGGAATCCAAATAGCATATTTACTAAAAATTGATTATATAATACTTAAACCCATGTCTTTCCTAAGCTTCATGAACCAAAATTCCTTCCAAATTCTAAAGGATTAAAAATGAGCTTACCTTGAATCTTCACCAAACTAAGAGATTTTTGACTCAAAAGGAAGCTCTTTTCTTCCTCTTTCTTTTTCTCTTCTTGAATACCCTCAAAATCACTCTTGAAAACCAAGAAAAGATGAAACCTAATATTGTCTTATTCTTTTTCTCTCTAATGGCTGAAACTCTCTCACTTCTTTTTCTCTTTTACATTTTTCACTCCTTTCCCTTCATTGCATGTTTTTTTTTTCATTTAATGAAGAAGACAACATTTTCATCTTCTACTAATACCCTTAATGAGAGTGAAATGTCAACTTTACCTTTCCTTGAATGCTTCATGGTTTTTAAACTTAAGTGACATGCCATAATTGCCCTCAATACATTCTTACCCCTTTAATCGAACGAACTAGTGTAATAAAATCCTACTAACACTGTAATAAATAATTAAACTCCAATAATTATTCTATCATGACCTCATAATTTAT
>JAOTJB010346425.1:0-17638 GCA_027123815.1 Erythroxylum minutifolium
TCCATGCCAACGGGTTGTTTTGCCCACCGAAGGTGCACCAGTGGGTTGTTTTTCCCACCGAAGCTACCCAACGGGCTATTTTTCCCACCGAAAGTGCCTTGCGGCCGTGCCAACGGGCTGTTTTGCCCACCAAAAATTTGTCAACGGGCTATTTTTCCTACTGAAGTTGCCCAATGGGTGATTTTTCCTGCCGAAGTTGCCCAACTGGCTGTTTTGCACACCGAAGGTTTTCCAACTGCAGTTTTTCCAACAGAAAGTGCCTTGAGGCTGCGCCAACGGACTGTTTTCCCTACTGAAGGTGTGCCAACGGTCTGTTTTTCACACCAAAAGTGCCCAACAGGGTGTTTTCCACACCGAAAGTGCCTTGCGTCCGTGCTAACGTGATGTTTTTCCCACCGAACATGTGCCAACGTGCTGTTTCTCCCACCCAAAGTGCCTTGCGGCTATGCCAACGGGCTATTTTACCCACCGAAGGTTTGCCAACAGGCTGTTTTTTTCTACCAAAATTGCCCAACGGGCTGTTTTTCCCACCAAAGGTGCCAACGGGCTGTTTTCCCACTGAAAGTGCCTAGTGGCCTTGCCAACGGGCTATTTTTTCCCATCGAAGGTGAGCCAATGGGCTATTTTTCCCATTGAAGTTGCCCAACAGGATGGTTTTCCCACCGAAAGCACCTTGCGGCCTTCCAACGGGCTGTTTTGCTCACTGAAGGTTTGTCAACGGGCTGTTTTCCCCACCGAAGGTGGCCAACAGGCTGCTCTTCCCACCAAAGTTACCCAACGGGCTGTTTTTCTCACCAAAAGTGCCTTGCGGCTGTACCGACGGGCTGCTTTTCCCACTGAAGGTGCTCAAGGGGATGTTTTTCCCACCAAAAATGCCATGTGGCTGTGCCAACGGGCTATTTTTCCCACCGAAAGTGACCAACGGACTATTTTCCCACCGAAGGTGCCCAATGGACTGTTTTTCCCACCGAAGTTGCCCAACGGGCTATTTTTCCCATAGAAAGTTGCCAAACGGCTGTTTTTCCCACCGAAAGTGGCTAATAGGCTATTTTTCCAATCGAAAGTGCCTTGTGGCTGGGCTAATTGGTTGTTTTCCCCACCTAAAGTGCCTTATGTCTTCGCCAACGGGTTGTTTTTCCTAACGAAGGTGCCCAACGGGCTGCTTTTCCCACCAAAAATGCCTTGTGGCCATGCCAACTGGCTGTTTTTCCCACCGAAGGTGTACCAATGACCTGTTTTCCCAACGAAAGTGCTCAACGGCTTGTTTTCCCACCAAAGGTGTGCCAACAGGCTATTTTTCCCACCGAAAGTGCCTTGCGGCAATGCAAACGGGTTGTTTTTCACACCAAAAGTGCCTTGCGGCCATGCCAACGAGCTGTTATTCCCACTAAAAGTGCCTTGTGTCCATCCCGACGGGTTGTTTTTCCCACCGAAGGTGTGCCAACAGGTTGTTTTTCCCACCGAAGTTGCCCAATCAGCTGTTTTTCCCATCAAAAGTGCCTTGCGGTTGTGTCAACAGTGTGTTTTCCCCATCGAAGGTGTGCCAATGGGCTGTTTTTCCCACTGGAAGTGCCCAACGGGCTATTTTTCCCACCGAAAGTGCCTTGCTGTCGTGCCCAAGGGGCTGTTTTTCCCACCGAACATATGCCAACGGGCTATTTTTCCCACCTAAAATACCCAACGTGCTCTTTTGCCCACTGAAGGTTTACCAACGAGCTATTTTTCCCATCAAAAGTGCCTTGCGGTTGTGCCAACGGGCTGTTTTCCCACCGAAGTTACCCAACGGGCTGTTTTTCCCACCGAAAATGCCTTGCTGCAGTGCCAACGGGCTGTTTTTCCCAACAAAAATGCCATGTGGTTATGCCAACGGGCTGTTTTTCCCACCAAACGTGTGCCAACGGGTTGTTTTGCCCACCAAACGTGTGCCAAAGGGCTGTTTTGCCCACTGAACATGTGCCAACGGGTTGTTTTTACCACCGAAAGTGCCAACGTGCTCTTTTGCCCGCTGAAGGTTTACCAACATTTTTCGCACCGAAGTTGCCCAATGGGCTGTTTTTCCCACCGAAAGTGTGCAACTGACTGTTTTTCCCACTGAAAATGCCTTGCGACGGTGCCAACGGGCTGTTTTTCCCAACAAAAATGCCATGTGGCTGTGCCAACGGGCTGTTTTACCCACCGAAGGTGTGCCAACGGGCTGTTTCTCCCACCGAAGGTGCCCAATGGGTTGTTTTTCCCACCGAAAGTGCCTTGCAATAATGCCAACGGGCTATTTTGCCCACAGAAATCGTTCCAACATACTGTTTTTTCCACGAAAGTTGCCCAACAGGCTGTTTTTCACACCTAAAGTGCTTTGCGGCCGTGCCAACGAGCTTTTTTGCCCACCTAAGGTGTGCCAACTGGCTGTTTTGCCCACTAAAAGTGCCTTCTGGCCTTGCCAATGGGTTGTTTTTCCCACCGAATGTGTGCCAACAGGTGTTCTTTCCAATCGAAAGTGCCCAATGGTTTGTTTTTCGCACTGAAAGTGCCTCGCGGCAGTGTCAATGTGCTGTTTTTCCCTACGGATGGTGCCCAACGGGCTGTTTTTCCCAGCAAAAGTGCCTTTTGACCGTGCAGACGGGCTGTTTTGTCCACCAAAGCTGTGCCAATGGGCTGTTTTTCCCTGCAAACGTACCCAACGGACTATTTTTCCCATCAAAGGTGTGCCAACAGGATGTTTTCCACACCGTAAGTGCCCAACGGGCTATTTTTTGCACCAAAACTACCTTGTGGCCGTGCCAACGGGCTGTTTTCACACTGAAAGTGCCCAACGGGCAATTTTCCTGTAGCACCCTCTCATCGCAGGGTACGCACCGCCGGTACATATCCTATGGTAAGGGAGCGCTACGTGCGATTACTATAATTGCTCCACATGGCATCATATTAATTTAAATACTTAAAACAGTAATTACAAATCACAAGATTTTTAAAACCGAATTCTTCCTCTTTTCATTGCTTAAAATCAACAGTTTATACATCTTTTAAAGCCACATGTCACTCTCTCATTGGTTCTCTTTAATTTCTTTCCAATTCACTTCAATTTCTCTCCAATTTCCAATGGCTAAATTCCAAAAATTCCTAATTTCATGTCTCTAAATTTTCAGTGCCATTGGACAGCAAATTTCACTACCGGATGACCCCTACTCTGTCACTTGACAATTTTTCGGGTCCGGAAATGATTCCGAAAAATTCCCGAAAAATTCCTATAATTCTCTAAAAAGGGAAAAACCCTAAGAATCCTCTCCAATACCAAAATTGACACAAAAACACTCTTTGCATAAATCACACAAAACACATTTTCCAAAATTCACAATAATACACAATTAAACCGGGATATGTCATGAATGCATGTACAACATTTTCATGTGAAAAATTCACTATTTCTTATTCATGTGCATATATGAATGCATGAATATGTCAAAAAAACTTTAAATAATTCTAACCCGATTCAAAATGACCAAAATGCCCTTTCAAATGGTGAGGGGATGTTACATTTCCCACCGAAAGTGCCTTGCACCCGTGCCAACGGGCTGTTTTTCCCACCAAAGGAGCCCAATAGGCTATTTTCCCACCAAAAATGCCATACGGTCGTGCCAACGGGCTGTTTTGCCCACCGAAGGTGTGCCAATAGGCTGTATTTCCCACCGAAGATGCCCAACGGGCTGTTTTTCCCACTGAAAGTGCTTTGCAGCCATGCCAAAGAGCTATTTTGCCCATCGAAGTTGTGCCAACTGGCTTTTTTTCCCACCGAAGTTGCCCAACGGGCAGTTTTTCCCACTGAAATTTCCTTGCCAACGTGCCAACAGGCTGTTTTTCCCACCAAAGATTTGCCAACAGGGCTTTTTTCACCAAAATTGCTCAACGGGCTTTTTTCCCACCGAAGGTGCCCAACGGGCTGTTTTCCCACTGAAACTACCTTGTGGCCTTGCCAACGAGCTATTTTCTGCATCGAAGGTGAGCCAACGGGTAGTTTTTTGCACCGAAAGTGCCTTGCTGCCATGCCAACAGGCTGTTTTTCCCACCAAAGATGCCCAACGAGTTGTTTTGCCCACTGAAAGTTTGCCAACTGGCTGTTTCTCCCACCAAAATTGGCTTGCGGTCGTGCCAACGGGCTGTTTTTCTCACCGAAGGTGTGCCAACAAGCTATTTTTCCCACTAAAAGTGCCCAATGGGCTATTTTTCCTACCGAAAGTGCCTTGCGACCGTGCCAACTTACTGTTTTGCCCACTGAAAGTGTGCCAACGGACTGTTTTACCCAATGAAATTGCTCAACGGGTTGTTTTTCCCACTAAAAATGCCTGCGGCCGTGCCAACAAGCTGTTTTGCCCACTGAATGTTTGCCAACGTGCTGTTTTTCCTACTGAAGTTGGCCAACGGGCTGTTTTCCCTTTCGAAGTTGCCCAACTGGCTGTTTTGCCCACCGAAGTTTCAGTGGGAAAAACAGCCTGTTGAGCAACTTCGTTGGGTAAAACAATCCGTTGGCACACTTTTAGTGGGCAAAACAACAAGTTGGCACGGCCGCAAGGCACTTTCGGTGGGAAAAACAGCCCGTTGGGCACTTTTAGTGGGAAAAACAGCCCGTTGGCACACCTTCGGTAGAAAAAACAGCCCGTTGGCACGACCGCAAGCCACTTCCGGTGGGAGAAACAGCCAGTTGGTAAACTTTCAGTGGGCAAAACAGCTCGTTGAGCATCTTCGTTGGGAAAAACAGCCCGTTGGCTTACTTTCAATGTAGAAAAATAGCTCGTTGGCAAGGCCACAAGGCAGTTTCAGTGGGAAAACAGCCCGTACGATCGTGCCAACGGGTTGTTTTGCCGATCGAAGGTGTGCCAACGGGCTGTATTTCCCACCGAAGGTGCCCAACGGGCTGTTTTTCCACTGAAAGTGCTTTGCGGCCATGCCAAAGAGCTATTTTGCCCATCGAAGTTGTGCCAATTGGCTGTTTTTCCCACCGAAGTTGCCCAACGGGTAGTTTTTCCCACTGAAATTTCCTTGCCAACGTGCCAACGGGTTGTTTTGCCCATCGAAGGTTTGCCAACAGGGCTTTTTTCACCAAAATTGCTCAACGGGCTTTTTTCCCACCGAAGGTGCCCAACGGGCTTTTTTCCCACTGAAACTGCCTTGTGGCCTTGCCAACGAGCTATTTTTTTGCATCGAAGGTGAGCCAACGGGCAGTTTTTTCCACTGAAAGTGCCTTGTTGCCGTGCCAATGGGCTATTTTTCCCACTGAAGATGCCCAACGAGCTGTTTTGCCCACTAAAAGTTTGCCAACTGGCTGTTTCTCCCACTGAAAGTAGCTTGCAGTCGTGCCTTCGGGCTGTTTTTCCCACCGAAGGTGTGCCAACGGGCTATTTTTCCCACTAAAAGTGCCCAACGGGCTATTTTTGCCACCGAAAATGCCATGCGATCGTGCCAACAAGCTATTTTGCCCACCGAAGTTTTGCCAACGTGTAGTTTTTCCAACTGAAAGTGCCTTGCGACTGTGCCAACAGACTGTTTTCCCTATCGAAGGTGTGCCAATGGGCTGTTTTTCTCACCAGAAGTGCCCAACGGGGTATTTTTCCCACCGAAAGTGCTTTGTGTACGTGCCAACGTGCTATTTTACCCACCAAACGTGGGCCAACGGGGTGTTTTTCCCACCGAAAGTGCCTTACAGCCGTGGCAATGAGCTGTTTTGCCCACCGAAGATGTGCCAATGGCTGTTTTTCCCGCCAAAGGTTCCCAACGGGTTGTTTTTCCCACCGAAGGTGCCAATCGGGCTATTTTTCCCACTGAAAGTGCCTTGCGATCGTGCCAACGGGCTATTTTCCCTATCGACGATGTGCCAATAGACTGTTTTTCCCACCGAAGTTGCCCAACAGGATGGTTTTCCCACTGAAAGTGCCTTGCGTCCTTGCCAATGAGCTGTTTTACTCACTGAAGGTTTGTCACGGGCTGTTTTCCCCACTAAAAGTGGCCAACAGGTTGTTTTTTCCATCGAAGTTGCCCAACTGGCTGTTTTTCTCACGAAAAGTGCCTTGCGGCCGTGCTAACAGGTTATTTTTCCCATTGAAGGTCCCGAACGAGATGTTTTTCCCACCGAAAATGCTATGCGGCATTGCCAACGGGCTGTTTTGCCCACTGAAGCTGTGCCAACGGGCTGTTTTTCCCCCAAAGGTGCCCAGCCTGATGTTTTTCCAACCGAAAGTGCCTTGTGACCTTGCCAACGGGCTGTTTTGCCCACTAAAGTTGTGCCAACGGGCTGTTTTTTCCACCGAAGGTGCCCAATTGGTTATTTTTTGCATCGAAATTTTGCACACAGAAGGTGTGCCAACAGACTGTTTTCCCCACCAAAGGTGTGCCAACGGGCTGTTTTTGAAACCAAAAGTGCCCAATGAGGTGTTTTTCCCACCGAAAGTGCCTTGTGTCCATGCCAACGTGCTGTTTTTCCCACTGAACGTGTGCCAACGGGCTATTTTTCCCACCAAAAGTGCGTTGCGGCCATGCCAACGAGCTGTTTTGCCCACCGAAGGTGCTCCAACGGCTGTTTTTTCCACCGAAGGTTCCCAACGGGTTGTTTATCCCACCGAAGGTGCCAATCGGGTTGTTTTTTCCACCAAAAGTGCCTTGCGACCGTGCCAACGGGCTATTTTACCCACCGAAGGTGTGCCAACAGACTGTTTTTCCCATCGAAGTTGTCCAACAGGATGGTTTTCCCACCGAATGTGCCTTGCGGCCTTCCCAACTGGCTGTTTTGCTCACTGAAGGTTTTTCAACGGGCTATTTTCGCCACTAAAAGTGGCCAACAGGCTGTTTTTCCCACCGAAGTTACCCAACGGGCTATTTTTCTCACTAAAAGTGCCTTGCGGCCGTGCCAACGTGCTATTTTTCCCACTAAAGGTGCCCAACGAGATGTTTTTCCCACCAAAAATGCCATGCGGCCGTGCCAACGCACTGTTTTGCCCACCGAAGGTGCGACAGTGGGCTATTTTTCCCACCGAAGCTACCCAACGGGCTGCCTTTCCCAACCAAAGTGGCCAACAGACTATTTTCCCACTGAAGGTGTCCAACGAGTCGTTTTTCCCATCAAAGTTGCCCAAAGGGCTATTTTTCCCATCGAAAGTTGCACAACGGGGTGTTTTTCCCACCGAAAGTGGCTAACGGGCTGTTTTTCCAACCGAAAGTGCCTTGCGGCTGTGCTAACGAGTTGTTTTTCCCACCGAAGGTGTGCCAACGGGTTGTTTTCCCACTGATGGTGCCCAATGCGTAGTTTCTCCCACCGAAAATGCCTTGTGTCTATGCCAACGGGCTATTTTTCCCACAGACGGTGTGCCAACGGACTGTTTTTTTCCCCCAAAAGTGCCTTGCGTTTGTGCCAACGGGCTGTTTCTCCCATCGAAGGTGCCCAACGGGCTGCTTTTCCCACTGAAAGTGCCTTTCGGCCATGCCAATAGGCTATTTTTCCCACCGAAGGTGTACGAATGGCCTTTTTTCCAAACGAAAGTGCACAACAGGTTGTTTTCCCACCGAAGGTGTGCCAATAGGCTATTTTTTCCACCGAAAGTACCTTGCGACCGTGCCAACGGGTTGTTTTTCACTCCAAAAGTGCCTTGCGGCCATGCCAACGAGCTGTTTTCCCCACTAAAAGTGCCTTGTATCCATCGAAACGGGCTATTTTTCGTCCAAAGTGCCTTGCGGTCGTGCCAACGGTGTGTTTTTCGCACCGAAGGTGTGCCAGTGGGTTGTTTTTCGCATCGAAAGTGCCTTGTTGCCGAGCCTAACGGGCTTTTTTTCCCACCAAAAGTGCACCAACGGGCTTTTTTTCCATCGAATGTGTGCCAACAGGCTGTCTTTCTAATCAAAAGTTCCCAATGGGTTGTTTTTCCCACACAAAGTGCCTCACGGTCGTGCCAATGGGCTGTTTTTCCCACCGAAAGTGCCCAACGGGCTGTTTTTCCCAACGAAGGTGCCCAATGGGCTGTTTTTCCCATCAAAGGTGTGCTAACGGGATGTTTTTCCCACCAAAAGTGCCCAATGGGCTATTTTTCCCACCGAAAATGCCTTGCGGCCGTGCCAACTTGCTGTTTTGCCCACTGAAAGTGTGCCAACGGACTGTTTTACCCAACAAAGTTGCTCAACGGGCTATTTTCCCACTGAAAATGCCTGTCGGCTGTGCCAACAGGCTATTTTGCCCACTGAATGTTTGCCAACGTGCTGTTTTTTTCTACTGAAGTTGGCCAACGGGCTGTTTTCCCTTTCGAAGTTGCCCAACTGACTGTTTTGCCCGCCAAAGTTTTGCCAACGTGCAGTTTTTACAACAGAAAGTGCCTTGCGACTGTGCCAACAGACTGTTTTCCCTACCGAAGGTGTGCCAACGGGCTGTTTTTCCCGCCAAAAGTGCCCAATGGGGTGTTTTTCCCACCGAAAGTGCTTTGCGTCCGTGCCAACGTGCTATTTTACCCACCAAACGTGGGCCAACGGGGTGTTTTTCCCACCGAAAGTGCCTTATAGTCGTGGAAATGAGCTGTTTTGCCCACCGAAGATGCGCCAATGGCTGTTTTTCCCACCAAAGGTTCCCAACGGGTTATTTTTCCAACCGAAGGTGCCAATCGAGCTGTTTTTCCCACCGAAATTGCCTTGCGACCGTGCCAACGGGCTATTTTGCATATCGAAGGTGTGCCAACGGACTATTTTTCCCACCGAATTTGCCCAACAGGTTGGTTTTCCCATCGAAAGTGCCTTGTGGCCTTACCAATGGGCTATTTTGCTCACTGAAGGTTTGTCACGGGCTGTTTTCCCCACCAAAAGTGGCCAACAGGCTGTTTTTTCCATCGAAGTTGCCCAACGGGCTATTTTTCTCATGAAAAGTGCCTTGCGGCCGTGCCAACGGGCTGTTTTTCCCACTGAAGATCCCCAACGAGATGTTTTCCTATCGAAAATGCCATGCGGCAGTGCCAACGGGCTGTTTTGCCCACCAAAGCTATGCCAACGGGTTGTTTTTCCCTCAAAGGTGCTCAACCCGCTGTTTTTCCCACAGAAAGCGCCCTGCGGCCATGCCAACTGTTTTTCCCACCGAAGGTGCCCAACTGGTTGTTTTTCGCACTGAAAATGCCATGCGATCGTGGCAACATGCTGTTTTACACACAGAAGATGTGCCAACGGGCTGTTTCCCCCACCGAAGGTGCCCAATGGGCTATTTTTCCCACTAAAAGTGCCTTGCGTCCCTGCCAACATGCTATTTTTCCCACCAAAAGTGCCTTGCGGCCGTGCCAACTAGCTGTTTTGCCCACTGAAGGTGCGCCAATGGCTGTTTTTCCCTCCGAAGGTTCCCGACTGGATTTTTTCACACCAAAGGTGCCAATCGGCTGTTTTTCCTACCAAAAGTGCCTTTTGGCCATGCCAACGGGCTATTTTGCCCATCAAAGATGTGCCAACTGACTGTTTTTCCCACCGAAGTTGGCCAATAGGATGATTTTCCCACCGAAAGTGCCTTGCGGCCTTGCCAACGGGCTGTTTTGCTCAGTGAAGGTTTCTCAATGGGCTGTATTCCCCACGGAAAGTGGCCAACAGGCTATTTTTCCCACTGAAGTTGCCCAGCGGGCTATTTTTCTCACCAAAAGTGCCTTGCGACGGTGTCAACAGGCTATTTTTCCCACTGAAGGTGCCCGACGGGATGTTTTTCCCACTGAAAATGCCATGCGACCATGCCAACGGGCGGTTTTGCCCACCGAAGGTGTCCCAACGGGCTGTTCTTCACTAGAAGGTGCCTAACGTGCTGGTTTTCCCACCGAAAGTGCCTTGCGACTGTGCCAACGGGCTATTTTACCCACCGAAGGTCTGCCAACGGGCTATTTTTCCCACCAAAAGTGCCTTGACGTCGTGTCAATGGACTGTTTTGCCCATCGACGGTTTGCCAACAGGCTGTTTCTCCTACCGAAAGTGGCCAACAGACTGTTTTCCCACTAAAGGTGCCCAACGGGCTGTTTTTCCCACCAAAGCTACCCAACGGCCTATTTTTCCCATCAAAAGTTGCCCAACGGGGTGTTTTTCCCATCGAAAGTGGCTAATGGGCTATTTTTCCAACCAAAAGTGCCTTGTGGCCATGCTAACGAGTTGTTTTTCCCACCGAAGGTGTGCCAACGGGTTGTTTTCCCCACCAAAAGTGTCTTATGGCCGTGCCAACGGGTTGTTTTTCCCACCGAATGTGCCAATCGGGCTGTTTTTCCCACCAAAAGTGCCTTGCGATCGTGCCAACAGGCAATTTTGCCCACCAAAGGTGTGCCAACAGACTGTTTTTCCCACTGAAGTTGCCCAACGGACTGTTTTTCCCACCAAAAGTTCCTTGCCACTGTGCCAACGGGCTATTTTGCTCACTGAAGGTTTGTCAACGAACTGTTTTCCCCACTGAAAGTGGCCAACAGTCTGTTTTTCCCACTAAAGTTGCCCAACGGGCTGTTTTTCTCACCAAAAGTGCCTTACGGCCGTGCCAACGGGCTGTTTTTCCCACTGAACGTGTCCAACAGGATGTTTTTCCCACCGAAAATGCCATGCGACTGTGCCAACATGCTGTTTTGCCCACCAAAGGTGTGCCAACGGGCTGTTTTTCCCCCGAAGGTGCCCAACATGTTGTTTTTCCTACTGAAAGTGCCTTGCGGCAGTGCCAACGAGCTGTTTTGCCCGCCAAAGTTGTGCAAACGAGAAGTTTTTCATACTGAAAAGTGCCCAACGGGTTGTTTTTCTGAACAAAGGTGCCCAACAGGCTCTTTTTCACACTGAAGGTGTACAACGTGCTGTTTTTCCTACCGAAGGTGCCATTCGGGCTTTTTTCCCACCAAAAGTGCCTTGCGGTCGTGTGAACGGGCTGTTTTTCCCATCAAAGATGTGCCAACAGGATGTTTTTCCTACCGAAAGTACCCAACGGGCTATTTTTCCCACTAAAAGTGCCTTGTGGCTATACCAACGGACTGTTTTTCCCACTGAAAGTGGCCAACGGGTTGTTTTTCCCATAAAAAGTGTCATGCGGTAGTGCCAATGAGTTGTTTTTCCCACCCAAGGTGCCCAACAAGCTGTTTTTCCCTCCGAAGGTGCCCAATGGGCTATTTTTCCCATCAAAGATGTGCCAACGGGATGTTTTTCCCATCGAACATGCCCAACGGGCTATTTTTCCCATCGAAAGAGCCTTGTGGCCGATCCAACGGGCTATTTTTCCCACTTAAAGTGGCCAACGGTCTGTTTTAACGGGCTATTTTTCCCACCCAAGGAGCTAGTTCCAACCGGCTGTTTTTCGCACCAAAGTTGCCCAGCGGGCTGTTTTTCCCACAGAAAATGCCATGCGGCTGTGCCACTGGGCTATTTTTCCCACTAATGGGCTGTTTTTCACATTGAAAGTGCCCAACGGGTAATTTTCCCTCCGAAAGTGCCTTGCAACCATGCCAACTAGCTGTTTTTCCCACCAAAGAAGCCCAACAAGCTATTTTTCCCACCAAAAATGCCATGCAGTCATGCCAACGGGCTGTTTTGCCCACCAAAGGTGTGCCAACTGGTTGTTTTTCCCACCAAAGGTGCCCAACGGGTTGTTTTTTCCACTGAAAGTGCCTTGCGGCCGTGCGAACGAGTTGTTTTGCCCATCGAAGTTGTGCCAATTGGCTGTTTTTCCCACCGAAGTTGCCCAACGGCCTCTTTTTCCCACCGAAATTTCCTTGCCACCGTGCCAACGGGCTGTTTTGCCCACCGAAGGTTTGCCAACAAGCTGTTTTTTCCACCAAAATTGCCCAACGGGTTGTTTTTCCCACCGAAGGTGCCAACAGGTTGTTTTCCCACTGAAAGTGCCTTGTGGCCTTGCGAATGGGCTATTTTTTCCCACCGAAGGCAAGCCAATGGGCTGTTTTTCTCACCGAGGCTGCCCAATTGGCTGTTTTTCCCACTGAAGTTTCCCAACGGGCTTTTTTTCCCACCAAAATTGCCCAACAGGCTGTTTTTCACATCGAAGGTGCCCAACGGGTAGTTTTTCCCAACGAAAGTGCCTTGCAGTCATGCCAACGGGCTGTTTTCCCACCAAAAGTGCCTTGCGGCTATTCGAACGGGCTGTTTTCCACATCGAAAGTGCCTTGCGGCTGTGCCAACGAGCTGCTTTTCCCACCAAAAGTGCCCAACAGGTTGTTTTTCCCAAAGTGCGAGGCGGTTGTGCCCAGCGAGCTATTTATCGCACCGAAGGTGTGCCAGTGGGTTGTTTTTCCCACCAAAGGTGCCCAACGGGCTGTTTTTCCCACCGAAAGTGCCTTGTGTCCATGCCAACGAGTTGTTTTGCCCACCGAAGGTGCACCAGTGGGTTGTTTTTCCCACCGAAGCTACCCAACGGGCTGTTTTTCCTACTGAAGTTTCCCAACGGGCTGTTTTTCCAACTGAAGTTGCCCAACTGGCTGTTTTGCACACCTAAGGTTTGCCAACTACAGTTTTTCCAACTGAAAGTGCCTTACGGCTGTGCCAACGGACTATTTTCCCCACCGAAGGTGTGCCAACGGGCTGTTTTTTAAACCGTAAGTGCCCAATGGGGTGTTTTCCCACTGAAAGTGCCTTGCATCCATGCCAATGTGCTATTTTTCCCACCGAACGTGTGCCAACGAGCTGTTTTTGCAACCGAAAGTGGCTTACGGCTGTACCAACGAGCTGGTTTGCCCACCGAAGGTACTCCAACAGCTGTTTTTCCCACCAAAGGTTCCCAACGAGTTGTTTATCCCACCGAAGGTGCCAATTGGGTTGCTTTTCGCACCGAAAGTGCCTTGTAACCATGCCAACGGGCTATTTTGCCCACTGAAAGTGTGCCAACAGACTATTTTTCCCATCGAAGTTGCCCAACAGGATGGTTTTCCCACCAAAAGTGCCTTGCGGCCTTCCCAATTGGCTGTTTTGCTCACTGAAGGTTTCTCAACGGGCTATTTTTCCCACCGAAAGTGGCCAACAGGTTGATTTTCCCACCGAAGTTGCCCAATGGGCTATTTTTCTCGCTAAAAGTGCCTTGCGGTCGTGCCAACGGGCTGTTTTTCCCACTAAAGGTGCCCAAATGGATGTTTTCCCACCAAAAATGCCATGCGACCGTGCCAACGGGCTGTTTTGCCCACCGAAGGTGCGACAGTGGGCTATTTTTTCCACCAAAGCTACCCAACTGGCTGCTTTTCCCACTGAAAGTGGCCAACAGACTATTTTCCCACCGAAGGTGTCCAACGGGCTGTTTTTCCAACTGAAGTTGCCCAACGGGCTATTTTCTCATTGAAAGTTGCACAACAGGGTGTTTTCACCCCCCGAAAGTGGCTAACAGGCTATTTTTCCAACCGAAAGTACCTTGTGGCTGTGCTAACGAGTTGTTTTTCCCACCGAAGGTGTGCCAACGGGTTGTTTTTCCCACTGATGGTGCCCAATGGGTAGTTTTTCCCACCGAAAATGCCTTGCGTCTGTGCCAACGGGCTATTTTTTCCCACCGAAGGTGTGCCAATGGGCTGTTTTTCCCACCAAAAGTGCCTTGTGTTTGTGCCAACGGGCTGTTTCTCCCACCGAAGGTACCCAACAGGCTGCTTTTCCCACTGAAAGTGCCTTCCGGTCATGCCAACAGGCTGTTTTTCCCATCGAATGTGTACCAACATCCTGTTTTCCTAACGAAAGTGCACAACGGGTTATTTTCCCATCGAAGGTGTGCCAATAGGCTATTTTTTCCACCGAAAGTGCCTTGCGACCATGCCAACGGGTTGTTTTTCACTCTGAAAGTGCCTCGCGGCCATGCCAACGAGCTGTTTTCCCACTGAAAGTGCCTTGCGTCCATCCCAACGGGCTGTTTTGCCCACTGAAGGTGTGCCAACTGGTTGTTTTTCTCCCCGACGTTGCCCAACTGAAAGTGCCTTGTAGCCATGCCAACGGACTGTTTTTCCCACTGAAGTTGTGCCAACGGGCTATTTTTCCCACCAAAAGTGCCCAATGGGTTGTTTTTGCTACTGAAAGTGCCTTGTGACCATGCCAACGTGTTGTTTTTCCCACCAAACGTGTGCCAACTGGCTGTTTTTTCCACCGAAAGTGCCTTGCGGTCGTGCCAACGGGTTGTTTTGCCCATCGAAGGTGCGCCAACGGCTGTTTTTCCCACCAAAGGTTCCCAATGGGTTGTTTTTTCGTCATAGTTTCCCAAAGGGCTGTTTTTCCCCCAAAATAGCCTTGCAGCTGTGCCAACGGGTTGTTTTTCCCACCGAAAGTGCCCAACGGACTGCTTTTCCCACCGAAAGTGCCTTGCGGCCATGCCAACAGGCTGTTTTTCTCGCCAAAGGTGTACCAACGGCCTGTTTTCCTAACAAAAGTACCCAACGGGCTATTTTCCCACTGAAGGTGTGCCAACAGGCTATTTTTCCCGTCGAAAGTGCCTTGCTGCCATTCCCAACGGGTTGTTTTTCCCACTGAACGTGTGCCAACGCGCTATTTTTCCCACAAAAAATGCCCAACGTGCTCTTTTTCCCACTGAAGGTTTACCAACGGGCTGCTTTTCCAACTGAAAGTGTAGCAACGACCTGTTTTCCCAATGAAAGAACCAACAGGTTGTTTTCCCACCTAAGGTGTGCCAACAGACTGTTTTTCCCACCGAAAGTGCCTTGTGGCTGTGCCAACGGGCTGTTTTTTACAATGAAAGTGCCTTGCCGCCATGCCAACGAGCTATTTTTCCCACTAAAAGTGCCTTGCATCCATCCCAACGGGTTGTTTTGCCCACCGAATGTGTGCCAACGAGTTGTTTTCCCACTAAAGTTGCCCAACGGGCTATTTTCTCATCAAAAGTGCCTTGCGGTCGTGGCAACGGGGTGTTTTTCCCACCGAAGGTGTGCGAACGGGCTATTTTGCCCACCGAATATTTGCCAACAGGCTGTTTTTCCTACTGAAGTTGCCCAACGGGCTGTTTTTCCCACCGAAGTTACCTAACTGGCTATTTTGCACACCGAAGGTTTGCGAACTTGCAGTTTTTCCAACCGAAAGTGCCTTGTGGCTGTGCCAATGGACTGTTTTCCCTACCGAAGGTGTGCCAACGGGCTAATTTTCCCACCCTAAGTGCCCAACGGGGTGTTTTTCCCAATGAAAGTGCCTTCCGTCCGTGCCAACGTGCTGTTTTTCCAACCGAACGTGTGCCAACGGGCTATTTTTCACACCAAAAGGCCGTGCCAACAGGCTTTTTTGCCCTCCGAAGGTGTGCCAACGGGTCGTTTTTCCCACCGAAAGTGCCTTTTGGCCTTACCAGTGGGTTGTTTTTCCCACCGAATGTGTGCCAACAGGCTGTCTTTCCAATTGAAAGTGCCTAATGGGCTGTTTTTCCCACCGAAAGTCCCTCGCGACCGTGCCAACGGGCTATTTTTCCCCACGAAAGGTGCGTTGCATCCATCCCAACAGGTTGTTTTGTCCATCGAAGGTGTGCCAACGGGTTGTTTTCCCACTGAAGTTACCCAACGGGCTATTTTTCCCGTCGAAAGTGCCTTGCGGTCGTGCCAACGGGGTGTTTTTCCCACCGAAGGTGTGCCAATGGGTTGTTTTTCCCATCAAAATTTCCCAATCGGGCTGTTTTGCCCATTGAAGGTTTACCAACGGGCTGCTTTTCCCATCGAAAGTGCCGAACGGGCTGTTTTTCGCACCGAAGTTGCCCAACGGGCTTTTTTCCCAAGTGCGCAACCGACTGTTTTTCCCACCAAAAATGCCTTGCGGTCGTGCCAATGGGTTGTATTTCCCAACAAAAATGCCATGTGGCTGTGCCAACGGGCTGTTTTACCCATCAAAGGTGTGCCAACGGGCTGTTTCTCCCATCGAAGGTGCCAATGGGCTGTTTTTCCCACCGAAAGTGCCTTGCAGCCGTGCCAACGTGCTGTTTTGCCCACAGAAGTTGTGCCAACGTGCTGTTTTTTCCACGAAAGTTGCCCAGTGGGCTATTTTTCACACCTAAAGTGCCTTGCGACCGTGCCAACGAGCTTTTTTACCCACCGAAGGTGTGCCAACGGGCTATTTTTCCCACCGAAAGTGCGTTCTGGCCTTGCCAATGGGTTGTTTTTCTCACCGAATATGTGCCAACATGCTGTCTTTCCAATCGAAAGTGCCAAATGGGCTATTTTTCCCACTGAAAGTGCCTCGCGGTCGTGTCAATGGGCTATTTTTCCCTACGGATGGTGCCCAACGGGCTGTGTTTCCTAGCAAAAGTGCCTTGCGACCGTGCGAACGAGTTGTTTTGTCCACCAAAGCTGTGCCAACGGGCTGTTTTTCCCACCAAAAGTGCCCAACGGGCTGTTTTTCCCAGCGAACGTGCCCAACGGGCTGTTTCTCCCATCAAAGGTGTGCCAACGGGATGTTTTTCGCACCGTAAGTGACCAATAGGCTGTTTTTCCCACCGAAAGTGCCTTATGGCTGTGCCAACGGGCTATTTTTCACACTGAAAGTGCCCAACAGGCTGTTTTCCCACCGAAAGTGCCTTGCAGCTGTCGTAATGGGCTGTTTTGCCCACCGAAGGTGTGCCAATGGCTGTTTTTCCCACCAAATGTTCCCAACGGGTTGTTTTTCCCACCAAAGGTGCCAATCGGGCTGTTTTTCCCACTGAAAGTGCCTTGCGGCCGTGCCAACGGACGATTTTACCCACTGAAGGTGTGCCAACGCATTGTTTTTCACACCGAAGTTGCCCAACAAGATGGTTTTCCCACCAAAAGTGCCTTGCGGCCTTGCCAACGGGCTATTTTGCTCACTGAAGGCTTGTCACGGGCTGTTTTCCCCACCAAAAGTGGCCAACAGGCTGTTTTTTCCATCGAAAGTGCCTTGTCGCATGCCAACGGGCTGTTTTTCCCTCCGAAGATGCCCAACGGGCTGTTTTGCCCACTGAAGGTTTGCCAACTAGCTGTTTCTCCCACTAAAAGTGCCTTGCAGTTGTGCCAACGGGCTGTTTTTCCCACCGAAGGTGTGCCAACGAGCTATTTTTTCCCACTAAAAGTGCCCAATGTGCTGTTTTTCCCATTGAAAGTGTCTTGTGGCCATGCCAACTTGTTGTTTTGCCCACTGAAGGTGTGCCAATGGACTGTTTTACCTAACAAAGTTACCCAACTGGCTGTTTTTGCCACTAAAAGTGCCTTGCGGCCGTGCCAACAGGTGTTTTGCCCACTGAATGTTTGCCAACGAGCTATTTTTCCTACTGAAGTTACCAAACGAGATGTTTTCCCCATCGAAGTTGTCCAACTGGCTGTTTTGCCCACCGAACTTTTACCAACGTGCAGTTTTTCCAACCAAAAGTGCCTTGCGACCGTGCCAATGAATTGTTTTCCCCACCGAAGGTGTGCCAACAGGCTATTTTTCCCACCAAAAGTGCCCAACGGGGTGTTTTTCCCATCGAAAGTACTTTGCGTCCGTGCCAACGTGCTATTTTACCCACCAAACCTGAGCCAACGGGGTGTTTTTCCCACCGAAAGTGCCTTGCAGCTATCGCAATGGGCTGTTTTGCCCACCGACGGTGCGCCAATGGCTGTTTTTCCCACCAAAGGTTCCCAACGAGTTGTTTTTCCACCAAAGGTCCCAATCGGGCTGTTTTTTCCACTGAAAGTGCCTTGCGGCTGTGCCAACAGGCGATTTTACCCACCGA
>JAOTJB010346425.1:17738-38117 GCA_027123815.1 Erythroxylum minutifolium
AGGTGTGCCAACGCACTGTTTTTCACACCGAAGTTGCCCAACAGGATGGTTTTCCCACCGAAAGTGCCTTGCGGCCTTGCCAACGAGCTGTTTTGCTCACCGAAGGTTTGTCACGGGCTGTTTTCCCCACAAAAAATGGCCAATAGGCTGTTTTTTCCACTGAAAGTGCCTTGCCGCCATGCCAACGAGCTGTTTTTCCCACCGAAGATGTCCAACGGGCTGTTTTGCCCACTGAAGGCTTGCCAACTGGCTATTTCTCCCACTGAAAATGCCTTGCGACTGTGCCAACGGGCTGTTTTTTCCTACTAAAAGTGCCCAACGGGCTGTTTTTCCCATCGAAAGTGTCTTACGGTCGTGCCAACTTGCTGTTTTGCCCACTGAAGGTGTGCCAACGGACTGTTTTACCCAACGAAGTTACCTAACAGGCTGTTTTTCCCACTGAAAATGCCTTACGGCCATGCCAATA
Organism: Erythroxylum minutifolium; assembly: GCA_027123815.1. NCBI lineage: Eukaryota > Viridiplantae > Streptophyta > Magnoliopsida > Malpighiales > Erythroxylaceae > Erythroxylum > Erythroxylum minutifolium. The sequence goes on from JAOTJB010346425.1 coordinate 18,205, forward strand.
GGTTGTTTTGCCCACCGAATGTTTTCCAAAGGGCTGTTTTTCCTACTGAAGTTACCCAACTAGCTGTTTTCCCTGTCAAAGTTGCCCAACTAGCTATTTTGCCCACCGAAGTTTTGCCAACGTGCCATTTTTCCAACCGAAAGTGCCTTGCGACTGTGTCAACATACTGTTTTCCCCACCGAAGGTGTGCCAACGGGCTGTTTTCCCACCAAAAGTGCCCAACGGGGTGTTTTTCCCACTGAAAGTGCTTTGTGTTCATGCCAACGTGCTATTTTTCCCACCAAAGTGCCGCGGCCTTGCCAATGGGCTATTTTGTTGACTGAAGGTTTGTCAACGGACTATTTCTCCTCCGAAAGTGGCCAATAGGTTGTTTTTCCCACTGAAGTTGCCCAGCGGGCTATTTTTCTCACCAAATGTGCCTTGCGGCCGTGCCAACAAGCTGTTTTTCCCACTGAAGGTGCCCAACAGGATGTTTTTCCCACCAAAAATGCCATGCGGCCGTGTCAACAGGTTGTTTGTCCCCTGAAGGTGCCCAACATGTTTCCGCATCGAAAGTGCCTTATGGCCATGCCAATGAGCTGTTTTGCCCGTCAAATTTATGCCAACTGGCTGTTTTTCCCATCGAAGTTGCCCAACGGGCTGTTTTTCCAACTGAAATTTCCTTGCCAACGTGCCAACGGGCTGTTTTACCTGCTGAAGGCTTGCCAACTGGCTATTTTTTCCACCAAAATTGCTAAACGGGCTGTTTTTCCCACCGGAACTGCCTTGTGGACTTTCCAATGCGTTATTTTTCCCCACTGAAGGTGAGCCAACAGGCTATTTTTTCCACCTAAAGTGCCTTGCTGCCGTGTCAACGGGTTGTTTTTCCCATCGAAGATGCCCAATGGGTTGTTTTGCCCACTGAAAGTTTGCCAACTGGTTGTTTCTCCCACCGAAAGTGCCTTGGGGGCTTTGCCAACGGGTTGTTTTTCCCACTGAAGTTGTGCCAAGGGGCTATTTTTCCCCCCGAAAGTACCTTGCATCTGTGCCAACGGGCTGTTTTTCCCACTGAAGGTGCCCAACGGGCTACTTTTCCCACCGAAATTGCCTTGTGGCCTTGCCAATGAGCTATTTTTCCCCACTGAAGGTGAGCCAACGGGCTATTTTTTCCACCAAAAGCGCCTTGCCACCGTGCCAAGGGGCTGTTTTTCCCACCGAAGATGCTCAACGGGCTATTTTACCCACTGAAGGTTTGCCAACTGGCTGTTCCTCACACCGAAAGTGCCTTGTGGCCGTGCCAACTGGCTGTTTTTCCCATCGATGGTGTGCCAACGGGCTGTTATCCCACTAAAAGTGCCCAACGGGTTGTTTTTCCCACCGAAAGTGCCTTGCGGCCGTGCCAACTTGCTGTCTTGCCCACCGTAGGTGTGCCAACGGACTGTTTTACCCACAGAAGTTACCCAACTAGCTGTTTTTCCCACTGAAAGTGCCTTGCGGCCGTGCCAACAGGCTATTTTGCCCACTGAATGTTTCCCAACGAGCAGTTTTTCCTACTGAAGTTGCCAAACGGGATGTTTTCCCCATCGAAGTTGCCCAACTAGCTATTTTACCCACCGAACTTTTACCAACGTGCAGTTTTTCCAACCGAAAGTGCCTTACGACTGCGCGAACGAACTATTTTCCCCACCAAAGGTGTGCCAACAGGCTGTTTTTCCCACCAAAAGTGCCCATCGGGGTGTTTTTCCCATCGAAAGTGCTTTGCGTCTGTGCCAACGGGCGATTTTACCCACCGAAGGTGTGCCAACGCACTGTTTTTCACACCGAAGTTGCCCAACAGGATGGTTTTCCCACCGAAAGTGCCTTGCGGCCTCGCCAACTGGCCGTTTTGCTCACTAAAGGTTTGTCACGGGGCTGTTTTCCCCACCAAAAGTGGCCAACAGGTTGTTTTTTCCATCGAAGTTGCCCAACGGGCTATTTTTCTCACCAAAAGTGCCTTGCGGCCGAGCCAACGGGCTGTTTTTTCCACTGAAGGTGCCCAACGAGATGTTTTTGCCACCGAAAATGCCATGTGGCCATGCCAACGGGCTGTTTTGCACACCGAAGGTGTGCCAATGGGCTATTTTTCTCCCGAAGGTGCCCAACCACTGTTTTTCCCACCGATAGTGCCTTACGACCATGCCAATGGGCTGTTTTGCCCACTGAAGTTGTGCCAACGGGCTGTTTTTCCCACCAAAGGTGAGCAATTGGTTGTTTTCCCCACTGAAAATGCCATGCGGCTGTGGCAATGGGCTGTTTTCCATACCAAAGGTTCGCCAACGGCTATTTTTCCCTCCAAAGGTTCCCAACGAGTTGTTTTTCCAGCGGAAGGTGCCCAACGGGCTATTTTCCCACCGAAAGTGCCTTGTGGCCTTGCCAGCGGGCTATTTTTTCCCACCGAAGGAGAGCCAACAGGCTGTTTTTTCCACCAAAAGTGCCTTGCGGCCGTGCCAACGGGTTGCTTTTCCCAACGAAGGTGCCCAACATTATGTTTTTCCTACCAAAAGTGCATTTTGGTCGTGCCAACGGGCTGTTTTTCCCATCGAAGGTGTGCCAACGAGCTGTTTTTCCAATTGAAAAAGCCCAACGGGTTGTTTTTCCCAACAAAAGTGTCTTGCGATGGTGCCGACGGGTCGTTTTTACCACCGAACGTGTGCTAACGAGCTGTTTTTCCCACTGAATGTTTGCCAACATGCAGTTTTTCCAACCGAAAGTGCCCTGTGGCTGTGCCAACGGACTGTTTTCCCCACCCAAGTTGTGCCAATGGGCTGTTTTTCCACCGAAAGTGCCCAACGGGGTGTTTTTCCCACCGAAAGTGCTTTGCGACCGTGCCAAGGGCCTGTTTTGCCCACCGAAGGTGCGCCAACGGCTATTTGTCCCTCCAAAGGTTCCCAACGGGTTGTGTTTTCCCACTGAAGGTGCCAATCGAGCTATTTTTCCCGCTGAAAGTGGCCAACAGGCTGTTTTTCCCACCAAAGTTGTCCAACGGGCTATTTTTCTCACCAAAACTGCCTTGCGGCCTTGCCAACAGGCTATTTTTTCCACTGAAGGTGCCCAACGGGATGTTTTTCCCACTGAAAATGCCATGCGGCTGTGCCAATGGGTTGTTTTGCCCACCGAAGGTGTGCCAACAGTTTGTTTTTCACCCGAAGGTGCCCAACATGCTATTTTTCCCACCAAAAGTGGCTTGCGACCGTGCCAACGGGCTGTTTTGCCCACCAAAGGTTTGTCAATGGGCTATTTTTCCTACCGAAAGTGCCTTGATGACGTGTCAATGGGCTGTTTTGCCCACGGAAGGTTTGCCAATGGGCTGTTTCTCCTACCGAAAATGGCCAACGGTGGGAAAAATAGCCCAATAAGGTGTTTTTTCCACTGAAGGTGCCCAACGGGATGTTTTTCCTGCCGAAGTTGCCCAACGGGTTGTTTTTCCCATCGAAAGTTGCCGAACAAGGTGTTTTTCCCATCAAAAGTGGCTAACAGGTTGTTTTTCCAACCGAAAGTGCCTTGCGGTCATGCTAACCAGCTGTTTTTCCCACCAAAGGTGTGCGAACAGGTTGTTTTCCCCACAAAAAATGCCTTGCGGCCGTGCTAACGGGTTGTTTTTCCCACTAAAGATGCCAATCGGGCTGTTTTTCCCACCGAAAGTGCCTTGCGGTCGTGTCAACGGGCTATTCTGCCCAACGAAGGCGTGCCAACAGACTATTTTTCCCACCGAAGTTGCCCAATATTATGGTTTTCCCATCCAAAGTGCCGTGGCCTTGCCAATGGGCCGTTTTGCTGAATGAAGGTTTGTCAACGGACTATTTCCCCTCCGAAAGGGGCCAACAAGCTGTTTTTCTCACTGAAGTTGCCCAACAGGCTATTTTTCTCACCAAAAGTGCCTTGCGCCCGTGCCAACGGGCTGTTTTTCCCACTGAAGGTACCCAACAGGATGTTTTTCTCGCCCAAAATGCCATGCGGCCGTGCCAACGAGTTGTTTTTTCCTCGAAGGTGCCCAACATGTTGTTTTCTCACCGAAAGTGCCTTGCAACCATGCCAATGAGCTGTTTTGCCCGTCAAAGTTATACCAACTGGCTGTTTTTCCCACCGAAGTTGCCCAACGGGCTGTTTTTACTCCTGAAATTTCCTTGCCAACATGCCAACGGGCTGTTTTGTCCACCGAAGGTTTGCCAACTGGCTGTTTTTTCCACCAAAATTACTAAATAGGCTGTTTTTCCCACCGAAGGGGCCCAACAGGCTGTTTTCCCACCGAAACAGCCTTGTGGACTTGTCAAAGCCTTATTTTTCCCCGCCGAAGGTGAGCCAACAGGCTGTGTTTTCCACCAAAAGTGCCTTGCCGCCGTGTCAACAGGTTGTTTTTCCCATCGAAGATGCCCAACAGGCTGTTTTGCCCACTGAAGGTTTGCCAACTGGCTTTTTCTCCCACCGAAAGTGCCTTACGGCCGTGCCAACTGGCTGCTTTTCCTACCGAAAGTGCCTTACGTCTGTGCCAATGGGTTGTTTTTCCCGCCGAAGGTGCCTAACAGGCTGTTTTTCCCACCGAAAGTGCCTTGCGGCCGTGCCAACTTACTATTTTGCCCACCGAAGATGTGCCAACGGACTGTTTTACCCACAGAAGTTACCCAACTGGCTATTTTTCCCACTGAAAAGGCTTTGGGGTCGTGCCAATAGGCTGTTTTGCCCACTGAATATTTGCCAACGAGCTATTTTTCCTACTGAAGTTGCCAAACGGGATGTTTCCCCCATCGAAGTTACTCAACTAGCTGTTTTGCCCACCGAACTTTTACCAACGTGCAGTTTTTCCAACCGAATGTGCCTTGTGACCGCGCCAATGAACTATTTTCCCCACCGAAGGTGTGCTAACAGGCTATTTTTTCCACCAAAAGTGCCCAACGGGGTGTTTTTCCCATCGAAAGTGCTTTGCCAACGTGCTATTTTACCCACCAAATGTGTGCCAACGGGGTGTTTTTCCCACCGAAAGTCCCTTGCAGCTGTCGCAACGGGCTGTTTTGCCCATCGAAGGTGCGCCACTGGCTATTTTTCCCACCAAAGGTTCCCAACGGGTTGTTTTTCCCACCAAAGGTGCCAATTGGGCTATTTTTCCCACCGAAAGCGCCTTGCCGTCATGCCAATGGGCTATTTTGCCCACCGAAGGTGTGCCAATGGATTGTTTTTCCCACCGAAGTTGCCCAGCAGGATGGTTTTACCACTGAAAGTGCCTCGTGGCCTTGCCAACGGGCTGTTTTGCTCACTGAAGTTTTGTCACGAGCTGTTTTCCCCACCAAAATGACCAACAGGCTGTTTTTTCCATCAAAGTTGCCCAACGGGCTATTTTTCTCGCCAAAAGTGCCTTGCGACCGTGCCAACGGGCTATTTTTTCCATTGAAGGTGCCCAACGGGATGTTTTTCCCATCGAAAATGCCATGCGGCCGTGCCAACGGGCTGTTTTGCCCATCGAAGGTGCGCCAATGGGTTGTTTTTCCCCGAAAGGTGCCCAACCTGCTATTTTTCCAACCGAAAGTGCCTTGCGGCCGTGCCAACGGACTGTTTTCCCCACCCAAGTTGTGCCAACGGACTGTTTTTCCCACCAAAAGTGCCCAACAAGGTGTTTTTCCTACCAGAAGTGCCTTGCGTCCTTGCCAACGAGTTGTTTTTCGCACCAAACGTGTTCCAACGGGCTGTTTTGCCCACCGAAGGTGTGCCAATGGCTGTTTTTCCCTCCCAAGGTTCCCAACGGGTTGTTTTTCCCACGGAAGGTGCCCAACAGGCTGTTTTCCCATAGAAAGTGCTCTGTGGCCTTGCCAACGGGCTATTTTTTCCTACCGAAGGAGAGCCAACGGGCTGTTTTTTCCACTGAAAGTGCCTTGCGATTGTGCCAACGGGTAGTTTTTCCCTTCGAAGGTGTGCCAACGAGCTGTTTTTCCCACCGAAAGAGCCCAACGAGTCATTTTTCCCACCAAAAGTGTCTTGCGACGGTGCCGACAGGTTATTTTTGCCACCGAACGTGCGCTAACGAGCTGTTTTTCCCACTGAATGTTTGCCAACGTGCAGTTTTTCCAACCGAAAGTGCCTTGCGACCGTGCCAATGGACTGTTCCCCCCAAGTTGTGCCAACGGGCTGTTTCTCCCACCAAAACTGCCCAACGGGGTGTTTTTCCCACCGAAATTACCTTGTAACTGTGCCAACGGGCTGTTTTGCCCACCGAAGGTGCGCCGATGGTTGTTTTTCCCTCCAAACGTTCCCAACGGGTTGATTTCCCCACCGAAGGTGCCAATCGGGCTGTTTTTGCCACCGAAAGTGGCCAACAGGCTATTTTTCCCACTGAAGTTGCCCAACGGGCTGTTTTTCTCACCAAAAGTGCCTTGCGGCCTTGCCAACAGGCTGTTTTTTCCCACTAAAGGTGCCCAATGAGATGTTTTTCCCACCAAAAATACCATTCGATCGTGCCAACGAGTTGTTTTGCCCATCATAGGTGTGCCAACTATCTATTTTTCACCCGAAGGTGCCCAACACGCTGTTTTTCCCACAGAAAGTGCCTTGCGGCTGTGCCAACGGGCTGTTTTGCCCACCGAAGGTTTGCCAATGGGCTGTTTTTCCCACCGAAAGTGACTTGAAGTCGTGTCAATGGGTTGTTTTGCCCATCGAAGGTTTGCCAACGGGCTGTTTCTCAAACCGAAAATGGCCAACGGACTGTTTTCCCTCCGAAGGTGCACAACGGGCTGTTTCTCCCACCGAAGTTGCCCAACGGGCTATTTTTCCCATCAAAAGTTGCCCAACAAGCTGTTTTTCCCATCGAAAGTGGCTAACGGGTTGTTTTTCCAATTAAAAGTGCCCTACGGTCATGCTGCCGAGCTGTTTTTCCTACCGAAGGTGTGCCAACAGGTTGTTTTCCCCACCAAAAGTGTCTTGGGGCCGTGCCAACAGGTTGTTTTTCCCACCAAAGGTGCCAATCGGGCTGTTTTTCCCACCAAAAGTGCCTTGCGGTCGTGTCAACGGGCTATTTTACCCAACAAAGGTGTGCCAACGGGTTGTTTTTCCCCCAAAGGTGCCCAACATGCTATTTTTCACACCCAAAGTGCCTTGCAGCCATGCCAACGAGCTGTTTTGCCCATCAAAGTTGTGCCAACTGGCTATTTTTCCCACCGAAGTTGCCCAACGGGCTGTTTTTCCCATTAAAATTTCCTTGCCAACGTGCCAACGGGCTATTTTGCCCACCGAAGGTTTGCCAAATGGCTGGTTTTTCCACCAAAATTACTCAACGGGCTGTTTTTCCCACCGAAGGTTCCCAACGAGCTGTTTTCCCACTGAAACTGCCTTGTGGCCTTGCCAACGCGCTATTTTTTCCCACCGAAGTTGAGCCAATGGGTTGTTTTTTCCACCGAAAGTGCCTTGCCGCCGTGCCAATGGGCTGTTTTTCCCGCCGAAGATGCCCAACGGGCTGTTTTGCCCACTGAAGGTTTGCCAACTGGCTGTTTCTCCCACCAAAAGTGCCTTACGACCTTGCCAACGGGCTATTTTTCCCACCGAAGGTGTGCCAACGGGCTGTTTTTCCCACCGAAAGTGCCTTGCGTCTGTGCCAACGAGCTGTTTTTCCCACCAAAGGTGCCCAACAGGCTGCTTTTCCCACCGAAACTGCCTTGTGACCTTGCCAACGAGCTATTTTTCCCCACCGAAGGTGAGCCAACGGGCTATTTTTTCCACCAAAAGTGCCTTGCCGACGTGCCAACCGGCTGTTTTTCCCACTGAAGATGCCCAACGGGCTGTTTTGCCCATAGAAGGTTTGCGAACTAGCTATTTCTCCCATCGAAAGTGCCTTGCAACCGTACCAACAGGCTGTTTTTCCACCAAAAGTGCCTTGTGGTCGTGCCAACTTGCTGTTTTTCCCACCGAAGGTGTGCCAACGGACTATTTTACCCACCGAAGTTACCCAACTGGCTGTTTTTCCCAATGAAAGTGCCTTGCGGCTGTGCCAACAGGCTGTTTTACCCACCTAATGTTTGCCAAAAAGCTGTTTTTCCTACTGTAGTTACCAAACGGGCTGTTTTCCTCGTCGAAGTTGCCCAACGGGCTGTTTTGCCCTTCGAAGGTGTGCCAACGAGCTGCACCAAAAGTGTCTTTTGGCCTTGTCAATGGGCTGTTTTCCCCACTGAATGTGTGCCAACAGGCTGTCTTTCCAATCGAAGGTGACCAATGGGCTGTTTTTCCCACTGAAAGTGCCTCGCGTTCGTGCCAACGGGCTATTTTTCCCCACGGAAGGTGCCCAATGGGCTGTTTTTCCCAGCAAAAGTGCCTTGTGGCTGTGCGAACGGGCTGTTTTATTCACCAAAGCTGTGCCCAATGAGCTGTTTTTCCCACCGAAAGTGCCCAACGGGCTAGTTTTCCCAATGAAGGTGCCCAATGAGTTGTTTTTCCATGAAAGGTGCGCCAACGGAATGTTTTTCCGACCAAAAGTGCTTTGTGGCCATGCCAACGGGCTGTTTTTCACACTGAAAGCGCCTAACGGGCAATTTTCCCACCGAAAGTGCCTTGTGACCGTGCCAACAGGCTATTTTTCCCACTGACGGATCCCAACAGGCTATTTTTCCCACCGAAAATGCCATACAGTCGTGCCAACGGGCTGTTTTGCCCACTGAAGGTTTGCCAACGGGTTGTTTTTCCCACCAAAGTTGCCCAAAGGGCTGTTTTTCCCACCGAAAGTGCCTTGCGGTCATGCCAACGAGCTATTTTGCCCATTGAAGTTGTGCCAACTAGCTGCTTTTCCCACCAAAGTTGCCCAACGGGCTGTTTTTCCCACCGAATTTTCCTTGCCACGTTGCCAACGGGCTATTTTTCCCACCGAAGGTACCCAACGTGCTGTTTTTCCCAATGAAAGGGCCTTTCGGTCGTGCCAATGGGCTATTTTTCCCATCGAATGTGTGCCAACGGGTTGTTTTTCCCACCGAAAGTACCCAACGGGTTGTTTTTCCCACCAAAAGTGTCTTGCGACGGTGTCGACGAGCTGTTTTTACCACTGAACATGCACTAACAGGCTGTTTTTCCCACTGAAGGTTTGACAACGTGCAGTTTTTCCAACCGAAAGTGCCTTGCAGTCATGCCAATAGACTATTTTCCCCGCCCAAATTGTACCAATGGGCTGTTTTTCCCACAAAAAGTGCCCAACGGGGTGTTTTTCCCACCAAAAGTGCCTTGCGTCCCTGCCAACGTGCTGTTTTTCCCACCGAACGTGTGCCAACGGGCTATTTTTCCCACCAAAAGTGCCTTACAACTGCGCCAATGGGCTGTTTTGCCCACTGAACGTGCGCAAATGGCTATTTTTCCCTCCAAAGGTTCCCAACGGGTTGCTTTTCCTATGGAAAGTGCCCAACAGGCTGTTTTACTGCCAAAAGTGCCTTGTGGCCTTGCCAACGGGCTATTTTTTCCCACCGAAGGTGAGCCAACGGGCTATTTTTTTCCACTGAAAGTGCCTTGCGGTCGTGCCAACATGCTGCTTTTCCCATTGAACGTGCCAAATGGGCGCTTTTTTCCCATCGAATGTGCCCAACGTGCTGTTTTTCCCACAGAAACTGCCTTTCAATTGTTCCATCGGGTTGTTTTTCCCACCAAAAGTGTCTTGTGACGGTGCCGACAGGTTGTTTTTTCCACCAAAAGTGCGCTAATGAGCTATTTTTCCCACTGAAGGTTTGCCAACGTGTAATTTTTCCAACCGAAAGTGCCTTGCGGCTATGCCAACAGACTGTTTTCCCTACCCAAGTTGTGCCAACGGGTTGTTTTTCCCACCAAAAGTGCCCAACGGGGTGTTTTTCCCACCGAAAGTGCCTTACGGCTATGCCAACGGGCAGTTTTGCCCACCAAAGGAGCGCAAATGACTGTTTTTCCCTCCAAAGGTTCCCAACGGGTTGTTTTTCCCTCCGAAGGTGCCAATCGGACTATTTTTCCCACCAAAAGTGCCTTAAGGCTGTGCCAACGGGCTATTTTGCCCACCGAAGGTGTGCCAACGGACTGTTTTTCCCATCGAAGTTGCCCAACAGGATGGTTTTCCCACCAAAAGTGCCTTGCGGCCTTGCCAACGGGCTGTTTTGCTCACTGAAGGTTTGTCAACGGGCTATTTTCCCCACCGAAAGTGGCCAACAGGCTGTTTTTCCCACCGAAGTTACCACACGGGCTGTTTTTCTCACCAAAATTGCCTTGCGTCCTTGCCAACAAGCTGTTTTTCCTATCGAAAATGCCTTGCCATCATGCCAATGGGCTGTTTTGCCCACCGAAGGTGTGCCAATGGGTGTTTTTCCCACCAAAGGTGCCCAACGCGCTGTTTTTCCCACCTAAAGTGCCTTGCGGCCGTGCCAACGAGCTGTTTTGCCCATTAAAGTTATGCCAACTGGCTGTTTTTCCCACCGAAGTTGCCCAACGGGTTGTTTTTCCCATCGAAATTTCCTTGCCACCATGCCAACGGGTTGTTTTGCCCACCAACGGTTTGCCAACAGGCTATTTTTTCCACCAAAATTGCCCAACGAGCTGTTTTTCCTACGGAAGGTGCCCAACGGGTTGTTTTCCCACTGAAAGTGCCTTGTGGCCTTGCCAACGGGCTATTTTTTCCCACCGAAGGTGAGCCAATGGGCTATTTTTTCCACCGAAAGTGCCTTACAGCCATGCCAACGTGCTGCTTTTCCCACCGAACATGCCCAACGGGCTGTTTTTCCCAGCGAAGGTGCCCAACGTGCTATTTTTACCACTGAAAGTGCCTTTGGGTCGTGCCAACGGGCTGTTTTTCCCATCAAAGGTGTGCCAACGTGCTGTTTTTCCTACCGAAAGTGCCCAACGGGTTGTTTTTCCCACCAAAAGTGCCTTGCGATGGTGCCGACGGGCTGTTTTTACCACTGAACATGCGCTAACAAGCTGTTTTTCCCATTGAGGTTTGCCAACGTGCAGTTTTTCCAACCGAAAGTGGCTTGCGGTCGTGCCAACGGACTGTTTTCTGCACCCAAGTTGTGCCAACGGGCTATTTTTCCCAGCAAAAGTACCCAATGGGGTGTTTTTTCCCACCAAAAGTACCTTGCGTCCCTACCAACATGCTGTTTTTCCCACCGAATGTGTGCCAATGGGCTATTTTTCCCACCGAAATTTCCTTGTCACTGTACCAACTGGTTATTTTGCCCACCGAAGGTTTCCCAACAGGCTATTTTTTCCATCAAAATTGCCCAACCGGCTATTTTCCCAAGGAAGGTGCCCAACGGGCTGTTTTCCCACCGAAAGTGCCTTGTGGCCTTGCAAACGGGGCTATTTTTCCCACCGAAGGTGAGCCAACGGGCTGTTTTTCCACCAAAAGTGCCTTGCGGCCATGCCAACGTGTTGCTTTTCCCACCGAATGTACTCAACAGGCTGTTTTTCCCATCAAAGGTGCCTAACGTGCTATTTTTCCCAACAAAAGTGCCTTTTGGTCATGCCAGTGAGCTGTTTTTCCCATCGAAGGCGTGCCAACGGGCTGTTTTTCCCACCAAAAGAGCCCAACGGGTTGTTTTTCCCACCAAAAGTGTCTTACAACAGTGCCGACGGGTTGTTTTTACCATCGAATGTGCGCTAACGAGATGTTTTTCCCACTGATTATTTGCCAACGTACAGTTCTTCCAATCGAAAGAGCCTTACGGTTGTGCCAACGGACTGTTTTCCCCACCTAAGTTGTGCCAACGGGGTGTTTTTCCCACCAAAAGTGCCCAACGGGGTGTTTTTCCCACCAAAAGTTCCTTACGGTCGTACCAACGGGCTGTTTTGGCCACCGAAGGTGCGCCAACAGCTGTTTTTCCCTCCAAAGGTTCCCAACGGGTTGTTTTTCCCACCAAAGGTGCCAATCGGGTTGTTTTTCCCACCGAAAGTGGCCAATAGGCTGTTTTTCCCACCGAAATTGCCCAACGGGCTATTTTTCTCACCAAAAGTCCCTTGTGGCCTTGCCAACAGGCTGTTTTTTCCCACTGAAGGTGCCCAACGGGATGTTTTTCCCATCAAAAATACCATAAGGCCATGCCAACGGGCTGTTTTGCCCACCCAAGGTGTGCCAATGGTCTTTTTTTCAGCCGAAGGTTTGACAATGTGTTGTTTTCCCACCGAAAGTGCCTTGACATCATGTCAAAGGGCTGTTTTACGCACCGAAGGTTTGCCAACGGGCTGTTTCTCCCACCGAAAATGACCAACGGGCTGTCTTCCCACCGAAGGTGCACAACGGGCTATTTTCCCATCGAAGTTGCCCAACGGGCTATTTTTCCCATCGAAAGTTGCCCAACAGGGTGTTTTTCCCATCGAAAGTGGCTAACGGGTTGTTTTTCCAACCGAAAGTGCCCAGCGGTCGTGCTAACGAGCTGTTTTCCCACCGAAGATGTGCCAACAGGTTGTTTTCCCCACCAAAAGTGCCTTGCGGCCATGCCAATTGGGCTGTTTTTCCCACCAAAGGTGCCAATCGGGCTGTTTTTCCCACCGAAAGTGACTTGCGGCCGTGCCAACAGACTGTTTTTCCACCGAAGTTCCCAACAAGATGGTTTTCCCACCCGAAGTGCCTTGCGACCTCGCCAATGGGCTATTTTGCTAACCAAAGGTTTGTCAATGGACTATTTTCCCCTCCGAAAGTGGCCGACAAGCTGTTTTTCCCACCAAAGTTGCCCAACGAGCTGTTTTTCTCACCAAAAGTGCCTTGCGGCCATGCCAACGTGCTGTTTTTCCCACTGAAGGTGCCCAATAGGATGTTTTTCCCACCAAAAATGCCATGCCGCCAACAGGCTGTTTTGCCCACCGAAGGTATGCCAACGGGCTATTTTTCCCCCGAAGGTGCCCAACATGCTGTTTTTTGCACTAAAAGTGCCTCGCAACCATGCCAACGAGCTGTTTGTCCATCAATGTTGTGCCAACTGCTGTTTTTCCCACCGAAGTTGCCCAACGGGTTATTTTTCCCACTGAAATTTCCTTGCCAACATGCCAACGGGCTATTTTGCCCACCGAATGTTTGCCAACTGGCTGTTTTTTCCACCAAAATTGCTCAACGGACTACTTTTCCAATCGAAGGTGCCTAACGGGCTGTTTTCCCACCAAAACTGCCTTGTGGCCTTGCCAACGCGCTATTTTTCCCCACCGATGGTGAGCCAACGGGCTGTTTTTCCTCCGAAAGCGCCTTGCTGAAGGTTTGCCAACTGGCTGTTTCTCCCACCGAAAGTGCCTTGCGGCTGTTTTTCCCACTGAAAGTGCCTTGCGTCGGTGCCAATGGGCTGCTTTTCCTACCAAAACTGCCTTGTGGCCTTGCCAACGAGCTATTTTTCCCCACCGAAGGTGATCCAACGGGCTATTTTTCCACCGAAAGTGCCTTGCTGCTGTGCCAACAGGCTGTTTTTCCCACCGAAGGTCCCCAACGGGCTGTTTTGCCCACTGAAGGTTTGCCAACTGGCTATTTCTCCCATCGAAAGTGCCTTGTGGCTGTGCCAACGGGCTATTTTTCCCACCGAAAGTGCCTTGTGGCCGTGCCAACTTGCTGTTTTGCCCACCGAAGGTGTGCCAACGGACTGTTTTTCCCACCGAAGTTACCCAACTGGCTGTTTTTCCCACTAAAAGTGCCTTGCGGCCGTGCCAACAAGCTGTTTTGCCCACCGAATGTTTGCCAACGAGCTGTTTTTCCTACTAAGTTGCCTTGTGGCCGTTGAAGTTTCCAAACTGGCTGTTTTACCCACCGAACTTTTGCCAACGTGTGGTTTTTCCAACCGAAAGTGCCTTGCGACCGTGCCAACGGACTGTTTTCCCCACCGAAGGTGTGCCAACAGGTTGTTTTTCCCACCAAAAGTGCCCAACAGGGTGTTTTTCCCACCGAAAGTGCTTTGCGTCTATGCCAATGTGCTATTTTATCCACCAAACGTGTGCCAACGGGGTGTTTTTCCCACCGAAAGTGCCTTGCGGCTGCGGCAACGGGCTGTTTTGCCCACTGAAGGTGCGCTAATGGCTGTTTTTCCCACCAAAGGTGCCCAAAGGGCTGTTTTTCTTGCCAAAAGTGCCTTACGGCCATGCCAAGGGCTATTTTGCCCACTAAAGGTGTGCCAACGAACTGTTTTTCCCACCGAAGTTGCCCAACAGGATGGTTTTCCCGCAGAAGTGCCTTGCGGCCTTGCCAACAGGCTGTTTTGCTCACTGAAGGTTTGTCACGGGCTGTTTTCCCCACCAAAAGTGGCCAACAGGCTGTTTTTTCCATCGAAGTTTCCTAACGGGCTGTTTTCCTAGCCAAAAGTGCCTTGCGACCGTGCCAACGGGCTGTTTTTCCCACTAAAGGTGCCCAACGGGATGTTTTTCCCACCGAAAATGCCATGTGGCTGTGCCAACGAGCTATTTTTCCCCACCAAAGGTGCGCCAATGGGCTATTTTTTCCACTGAAAGTGCCTTGCCGCTAAGCGAACGGGCTGTTTTGGCCACCGAAGGTTTGCCAACGGGCTGTTTCTCCAACCGAAAGTGGCCAACGGACTGTTTTCCCACCAAAGGTGCCCAACGGGCTATTTTTCCCACCAAAGTTGCCCAACGGGCTATTTTTCCCACCAAAAGTTGCCCAACAGGGTGTTTTTCCCATCGAAAGTGGTTAACGGGCTATTTTTCCAACAGAAAGTGCCTTGCGGTCTTGCTAACGAGCTGTTTTTCTCACCGAAGGTGTGACAATGGGTTGTTTTCCCCACCAAAAGTGCCTTGCGGCCGTGCCAACGGGTTGTTTTTCCAACCAAAGGTGCCAATCAGGCTGTTTTTCCCACCGAAAGTACCTTGCGACCGTGTCAACGGGCTATTTTGCCCAACGAAGGCATGCCAACAGACTGTTTTTCCCATTGAAGTTGCCCAACAGGATGGTTTTCCCATCTAAAGTGCCTTGAAGCCTTGCCAACGGGCTGTTTTGCTAACTGAAGGTTTGTCAATGAACTGTTTTCCCCTCCGAAAGTGACCAACAGGCTATTTTTCCCACCGAAGTTGCCCAATGGGCTGTTCTTCTCACGAAAAGTGCCTTACGGCCATGCCAACGGGCTGTTTTTCCCATTAAAGGTGCCCAACAAAATGTTTTTCCCACCGAAAATGCCATGCGGTCGTACCAACGGGTTGTTTTACCCACCGAAGGTGTGCCAATGGGCTGTTTTTGCCCCGAAGGTGCCCAACATGTTGTTTTTTGCAGCGAAAGTGCCTTGTGGCCATGCCAACGAGCTGTTTTGCCCGTCAAAGTTGAGCCAACTGGCTCTTTCTCCCTCCGAAGTTGCCCAACGGGCTGTTTTTCCCACTGAAATTTCCTTGCCAACGTGCCAACGGACTGTTTTACCCATCGAAGGTTTGCCAACGGGCTATTTTTTCCACCAAAATTGCTCAACAGGTTGTTTTTCCCATCGAAGGTGCCCAACGGGCCATTTTCCCACCAAAACTGCCTTGTGGCCTTGCCAACGTGCTATTTTTCCCATCGAAGGTGAGCCAACGGGCTATTTTTTCCACCAAAAGTGAATTGTCGTCGTGCCAATGGGTTGTTTTAAACACCGAAGATGCCCAACGGCTGGTTTTGCCCACTGAAGGTTTGCCAACTGGCTATTTCTCCCATCTAAAGTGCCTTGCGGTCGTGCCAACGGGCTATTTTTCCCACAGAAGATGTGCCAATGGGCTGTTTTTCCCACCGAAAGTGCTTGCATTTGTGTCAACGGGCTGTTTTTCCCACGAAGGTGCCCAACGGGCTGCTTTTCCCACCGGAACTACCTTATGGCCCTGCAAACGAGCTATTTTTCCACACCGAAGGTGAGCCAATGGGCTATTTTTTCCACCGAAAGTGCCTTGCTGCCGTGCCAACGGGCTGTTTTTCCCACCGAAGATGCCCAACGAGCTGTTTTGCCCACTGAAGGTTTGCCAACTGGCTGTTTTTCCCACCGAAAGTGCCTTGTGGCCTTGCCAACGTGCTGTTTTGCTCACTGAAGGTTTGTCACGGGCTGTTTTCCCCACCAAAAGTGGCCAACAGGCTGTTTTTTACACCAAAGTTACCCAACGGGCTGTTTTTCTCACCAAAAGTGCCTTGCAACTGTTTTCCCACCAAAGGTGCACAGCAGGTTGTTTTTCCCACCGAAGTTACCCAACGGGCTATTTTTCCCATCGAAAGTTACCCAACAGGGTGTTTTTCCATCAAAAGTGGCTAACGGGTTGTTTTCTTAAACGAAAATGCCCTGCGGTCGTGCTAACGAGCTATTTTTCCCACCGATGTTGTGCCAACAAGTTGTTTTTCCCATCAAAAGTGCCTTGCGGCCGTGCCAACGGTTTGTTTTTCTCACCGAAGGTGCCAATCGGGCTGTTTTTCCTACCGAAAGTGCCTTACGACCGTGTCAACGGGCTGTTTTCCCCACTGAAGGTGCCCAACAGGATGTTTTTCCCACCGAAAATGCCATGCGGCCTTGCCAGCAAGCTGTTTTGTCCACCGAAGGTGTGCCAACGAGCTGTTTTCCCCCGAAGGTGCCCAACATGCTGTTTTTTGCACCGAAAGTGCCTTGCAATCATGCCAACGAGCTGTTTTGGGCATCAAAGTTGTGCCAACTGGCTGTTTTTCCTACTGAAATTTCCTTCCCAACTTGCCAACGGGCCGTTTTGCCCACCGAAGGTTTGCCAACTGGCTATTTTTTCCACCAAAATTGCTCAACGGGCTGTTTTCCCACCGAAATTGCCTTGTGGCCTTGCCAACGAGGGAGTGCCAACGGTTAGTTTTTCCTCTGAAGGTGCCCAACATGCTGTTTTTCACACTGAAAGTGCCTTGCGGCTATGCCAACGAGCTGTTTTGCCCATCAAAGTTGTGCCAACTAACTGTTTTTCCCACCGAAGTTACCCAACGGGCTATTTTTCCTGTTGAAATTTCCATACCAACATGTCAACGGACTGTTTTGCCCACTGAAGGTTTGCCAACAGGCTGTTTTTTCCCCCAAAATTGCTCAAGGGGCTATTTTTCCCACCGAAGGTGCCTAACGGGCTGTTTTCCCACCACAATTGCCTTGTGGCCTTGCTAACGTACTATTTTTCCCCACCGAAGGTGAGCCAACAGGTTGTTTTTTCCACCAAAATTGCCTTGCTGCTGTGCCAACGGGCTGCTTTTCCCACCGAAGATGCCAAACGGGTTGCTTTGCCTACTGAAGGTTTGCCAACTGGTTGTTTCTCCCACCGAAAGTGGCTTGCGGCCGTTCCAACTGGCAATTTTTCCCGCCGAAGGTGTGCCAACAGGCTGTTTTTCCTATAGAAAGTGCCCTGCGGCCGTGCCAACGGGCTGTTTTTCCCACTAAAGGTTTCCAACGGGCTGTTTTTCCCACCAAAAGAGCCTTGCACCTGTGTCAAAGGGCTGGTTTGCCCATCAAAGGTTTGCCAACAGGCTGTTTCTCCCACCGAAGGTGCCCAACGGGCTGCTTTTCCACCGAAAGTGCCTTGTGACTATGCCAACGGGCTATTTTGGCCACAGTAGGTTTGCCAACGGGCTATTTTGCCCACCGAAAGTGCCCGACGAGCTGTTTTCCCCACCGAAGGTGCTCAACGGGTTGTTTTTCGCACCGAAGCTGCCCAACAGGCTGTTTTTCGCACCGAAAGTGCCCAAATGGCTGTTTTTTCCATCGAAAGTGCCTTGTAGCTATGCCAACGGGCTATTTTTCCCACTGAAGGCACCCAAAGGGCTGTTTTTCCCCCTAAAAGTGCCTTGCGCCTGTGCCAACGGGTTGGTTTGCCCATCGAAGGTGTGCCAATGGGTTGCTTTTCCCACTAAAAGTGCCTTGTGGTCGTGCCAACGGGCTGTTTTGCCCACCAAAGGTGTGCCAATAGGATGTTTTGCCCACCAAAAGTGCCCTGCGGCCCTGCCAACGGGTTGCTTTGCCCACCGAAGGTTTGCCAATGGGCCGTTTTTCCCACCGAAGGTGCGCAACGTGTTGTTTTTCCGGTTGAAAGTGCCTTGACGGCCATGCCAATAGGCTGTTTTTCCCACCGAAGGTGTGCCAATGGGCTGTGTTTCCCACCAAAATTGCCCAACGGGTTGTTTTTCCCACCGAAGGAGCCTAACAGGCTATTTTTCCTGCTAAAAGTGCCATGCGGCCATGCCAACGAGTTGTTTTTCCCACCGAAGGTGTGCCAACTGGCTGTTTTGCCCACCCAAAGTGCCCAACGGGCTGTTTTTCCCATAGAAAGTGCCCTGCCGCCGTGCCAACAGGCTGTTTTTCCCACTGAAGGTTCCCAACGGGCTGTTTCTCCCACCGAAAGAGCCTTGCACCCGTGTCAAAGGGCTTGTTTGCCCATCGAAGGTTTGCCAACAGGCTGTGTCTCCCACCGAAGGTGCCCAACGGGCTGTTTTTCCACCGAAAGTGCCTTATGGCTATGCCAACGGGCTATTTTGCCCACCGAAGGTTTGCCAAGGGCTGTTTTTCCTACCGAAAGTGCCTAAGGGGCTGTTTTTCCCACCGAAGGTGCCCAAGGGGCTGTTTTTCCCACCAAAAGTGGCCAACGGACTATTTTTCTTGCCGAAAGTACCTTGCGGCCGTGCCAACGGACTGCTTTGCCCACCAAAGGTGTGCCAACGGGCTCTTTTTCCCACCAAAAGTGGCTTGCGACTATGCCAATGGGCAGTTTTACCCACCGAAGTTGCTTAACGGGTTGTTTTGCCAACCAAAAGTTTGCCAACGGGCTATTTTTCACACCGAAAGTGCCACACAGGTTGTTTTTCCCACCGAAGGCACCCAACGGGCTGTTTTTACCACTGAAAGAGCCCTGCCGCTATGACAACGGGCTATTTTTCTCACCGAAAGTACCCAACAGGCTATTTTTCCAATCGAAAGTGCCTTGTAGCTGTGCCAACGAGCTATTTTTCCCACTGAAGGTGCCCAACGGGCTGTTTTTCCCACCAAAAGTGCCTTGCACACTTGCCAACGGGCTGTTTCTCGCACCGAAGGTGCCCAACGAGTTGGTTTTCCCACCGAAAGTGCCTTATGGCCGTGCCAACGGGCTGTTTTGCCCATCGAAGGTGTGCCAACGGGATTTTTTCTCACCGAAGTTACCCAACGGGCTATTTTTCCCATCGAAAGTGCCCAACGGGCTATTTTTCCCCCTGAAAGTGCCTTGCGGCTTTGCCAACGGACTGCTTTGCCCACCAAAGGTGTGCCAACGGGCTATTTTTCCCACCGAAAGTGCCTTATGGCTATGCCAACGAGCTGTTTTGCCCACCAAAGGTGTGCCAATGGTATGTTTTTCCTATCGAAAGTGCCTTACGACTGTGCCAACGGGCTGTTTTACCCGTCGAAGGTTTGCCAACGGGCTATTTTGCCTACCGAAAGTGCCCAACGGACTGTTTTTCACACCAAAGTAGCCCAACGGGCTGTTTTTCCCACCGAAAGTGCCCAACAGGCTGTTTTTCCCATCGAAAGTGCCTTGCAGCTGTGCCAACGGGCTATTTTTCCCACTGAATGTACCCAACAGGTTGTTTTTCCCACCGAAAGTGCCTTATAGCCATGTCAACCGGCTGGTTTGCCCATCGAAGGTTTGCCAACAGGCTGTTTCTCCCACTGAAGGTGCCCAACGGGCTATTTTTCCCACTAAAAGTGCCTTGGGGCTATGCCAACGTGCTGTTTTGCCCACCAAAGGTGTGCCAACGGGATGTTTTACTGACCAAAAGTGCCTTGCGACTATGCCAACGGACTGTCTTCCCCATCGAAGGTTTGCCAAGGGCTATTTTCCCACCAAAAGTTCCCAACAGGCTGTTTTTCCCACCAAAGGTGTCCAACGAGCTGTTTTTCCCACCGAAAGTGGCCAACGGGCTGTTTCTCCCACCAAAAGCACGTTGCGGCCGTGCCAACAGACTGCTTTCCCACCAAAGGTGTGCCAACGGGCTCTTTTTCCCACCAAAAGTGCCTTGCGACTGTGCC
>JAOTJB010346433.1:0-12116 GCA_027123815.1 Erythroxylum minutifolium
TAGGAAACACAGCTTGTTAGAACACCTTTGGTGGGCAAAACAACCTATTGGAACACCTTTGGCGGGACAAATAGCCAATTGGCAAGATTGCTAGGCACCTTCAGTGGGCAAAACAACCTATTGGGCAACTTCGGTAGGGAAAACAACCTATTTGCACACCTTCTACAGGCAAAATAGCATCTTAGAACACCTTTGGTGGGCAAAATAGTCGATAGGGTACCTTCAATGGGAAAAACAACCTGTTCGCACACCTTTGGTAGGCAAAACATCCCGTTGGAAAACCTTTGGTGGGCAAAACAGGCCGTCAACACGTTTGCTAAGCACCTTCAGTAAGCAATACAGACCGTTGGCACACCTTTGGTGGGAAAAATAGCCCATGGGCACACCATTGGTGGGAAAAACACCATGATCGTACGGTGACTAGACACCTTCAGTGGGCAAAACAACTAGTTGGCATGGTCAATAGACACCTTTTTTGGGCAAAATAACCTGTTGGCACGTTCACTAGGCACCTTCAGTGAGAAAAACAGCCTATTGGCATACCTTTAGTGGGACAAATAGTCTGTTGGCACGGTTGCTAGGTAGCTTCAAGGGGAAAAACAATCCGTTGGCACACCTTCAATAGGTAAAATAGCCCGTTGGAATACCTTCGGTTGGCATAACAGCCCATTGGCACATTCTTTAGGCAACCTTGGTGGGCAAAATAGTCCGTTGGTACACCTTCACTAGGAAAAACAACCTGTTGACACATCATTGGGGGGAAAAATAACCCGTTGACACGTTCCCTAGGCATCTTTGGTGGGAAAAATAGCCCGTTGGCACACCTTCAATGGGGTAAATAGTTCGTAGGCAGGATTGCTATGCACCTCGATTGGAAAAATACTCCATTAGGCACCTTCGGCAAGAAAAATAGCCCTTAGGCACATCTTTTGTAGGGAAAACAACCAATTGCCACACCTTTGGTGGAGAAAATAGCCCGATGCCATAGTCGCTAGGCACCTTGGGTGGAAAAATTGACCTATTGGGCACCTTCGGTGGGAAACACAGCTCATTTGCACACCTTTGGTGGGAAAACAACCCATTGGAAGACCTTCGATGGGGAAAATAGTTAGTTGGCACGATTGCGAGGCACCTTCGATGGGAAAATAGCCCATTGGGCACATTCGGTGGGAGAAATAGCCCGTTTGCTCATCTATTGTAGGCAAAACAACTCGTTGGCATGCTCGGTAGGCACCTTTGGTGGGTAAAATAGTCCACAGGGAACCTTCAGTAAGAAAAACAACCTGTTAGCACACCATCGATAGACAAAATAGCCTGTTGGATTGCCTTCGATTAGCAAAACTTCTGTTAGTAGTTTGGCAAGGCAACTTCAGTGGCAAAAATAGCCTGTTGGTATAGCTTTGATAGGCAAAACAGCCCATTGGTACACCTTTGGTGGGCAAAACAACCCTTTAGCATGCCTTCTGTGGGAAAAACACCACGGTTGCTCAATAACTAGACACCTTCGGTGGGCAAGATAACCCATTACCACATTCACTTGGCATCTTTGGTGGGTAAGACAGCTCGTTGGCACGTTCGCTAGGCACTTTCAGTGGGAAAAGTAGCCCATTGGCACACCTTCAATGGGACAAATAATCTGTTGGCATGATCGCTATAGTCTGTTGGGCACCTTCAATGGGAAAAATAGTCTTTTGGCACACCTTCGGCGGGCAAAACAACCCATTGACACACCTTTGGTGGACAAAACAGCCCCTTTCCATAATCGCTAGGCACCTTTGGTGGAAAAAACGACTCGTTGGCGTAACTTTGGTAGGCAAAACTACCCATTGGAACATCTTCGGTGGGGCAAATAGCTAATTGACACGATTGCTAGGCACCTTCAATGGGCAAAACAGCCCATTGGGCACTTTCGGTGGGAAAAGCAGCCCTTTTTGTAACTTTTGTAAGCAAAATAGCCCGTTGGCATGCTCGCTAGGAATCTTCGATGGGCAAAACAGTCCATAGGGCACCATCAGTGGGAAAAACCACTTGTTGGCACACCTTTGATGGGCAAAATAGCCTATTGGAATACTTTTGGTCTACAAAACAGCCTGTTGGCGCACCTTTGGTGGGAAAAGCAGCCTGTTGGCGCACCTTTGGTGGGAAAATAGCCCATTGGCACACCTACGGTGGGAAAAACACAACAGTGGTCGGTTATTAGAAACCTTCAGTGGGGAAATAGATCGTTGGCAAGTTCACTTGGCACCTTGATGGGAAAAATAGCAGCTAGGCATGTTCGGTGGGAAAAATAGCCAGTTGGCACACCTTCGGTGGGGAACACAACCCATTGGCACGATCAGTCGGCATCTTTGTTGGGAAAAACAGTTATTTGGAACACCTTCGGTAGGTAAAACAACCCATTGGGACACCTTTGGTGGGCAAAACAGCTCATTGGCATGTTTGTTAGGCAACTTCGGTGGGAAAGACAACCTATTGGCACACCTTTGGTGGAAAAAACATCCCGTTGGCAAGGTTGCTAGTCACCTTCAGTAGGCAAGGTAGTCCTTTGGAACACCTTCTGTAGGCCAAACAACCTGTTGGCACACCTTTGATGGGCTAAACCGCCTGTTGGCATGTTTGCTAGGCATCTTTGGTGGGAAAAATAGCCCGTTAGAACACGTTCGATGGGGAAAAAAGCCAATTGGCACGATTGCTAGGCACCTTCAGTGTTGGGCACATTCGGCGGGAAAAATAGCCCGTTTGCACATCTTCTGTAGACAAAATAGCCTGTTGGCATGCTCGTCAGATACCTTCAATGGTCAAAACAGTCCATAGGGCACCTTTAATGAGAAAAACAACCTGTTGGTACGCCATCAATAGGTAAAATAGCCCGTTGGTACACATTTGGTCGGAAAAACAACCCGTTGGCACATTTTAGTGGGAAAAACACCATGTTGCTCGGTCATTAGACACCTTTAGCGGGCAAAGTGGCCATTGAAACATTATCTTGGCACCTTTCGTGGGCAAAACAGCTCATTGGCACATTCCCTAGGCACCTTTGGTGTGAAAAAAGCCTATTGGCACACCTTGGTTGTGGCAAATAGTTCGTTGGCATGATCGCTACACACCTCGGTAGGCAAAATAGTCCATTGGGTACCTTCTGTGGGAAAAGCAGTCCTTTCGTACACCTGTGGTGAGCAAAACAACCCTTTTCCACAATCATCAGGCACCTTCGGTGGAGAAAACAACCTGTTGAGCACCTTCGGGGGCAAACAGAACTCGTTGGCACACCTTTGGTGGGAAAAACAACTCGTTGGAACAACTTTAGTGCAGCAAACATCCAATTGGCACAATTGACAGGCACCTTCGATGGGCAGAACAACCCATTGGGTACCTTTGGTGGGAAAAAGTCCATTTCCACACCTTTTGTAGGCAAAATAACCCGTTGGCATGCTCGTTAAGCACCTTCGGTAGGCAAAACAGTCCATAGGGCACCTTCAGTAGGAAAAAACACTTGTTGGCACACCTTTGATGGCAAAATAGCCTGTTGGAACACCTTCGATGGGTAAGACAGCCTGTTGGCATGTTGACGAGGCACCTTCGGTGGGAAAAACAACCCGTTGGCACGCCTTTGGTGGGCAACACATCCCGTTGACACGATCAGTAGGCATCTTTGTTGGGTAAAACAATCCTTCGGAACACCTTCAGTAGGCAAGATAACCCATTGGCATACCTTCAATGGGCAAAACATTCCTTTGGTACGTTTGGTCAGAAACATCGGTGGAAAAATTAGCCCATTGGCACAACTTTGGTAGGCAAAACATTGCATTGGCACTATCACTAGCCACCTTCATGGGTAAAATAGTGCTTTGGAACACATTCAGTAAGCAAAACAACCCATTGACACACCTTTGGTGGGCTAAACTGCCCGTTGGCATGTTTGTTAGGCACCTTCGGTTAGAAAAATAGTCCGTTGGCACAACTTTGGTAAGTAAAACAACCTGTTGGAACACCTTCGATGAGGCAAATAGCTAGTTGGTACGATTGCTAGGTGCCTTCGTTGGGAAAAACAACCCATTGTGCACGTTCGGTAGGAAAAATAATCTGTTTGCACGTCTTTTGTAGGAAAAAGAGCCCGTTGGCATGCTCGCTAGGCACCCTCAATGGGCAAAACAGTCCATTGGGCATTCAATGAGAAAAAAAACCTGTTGTCATACCATTAATAGGCAAAATAGCCTGTTGGAACACCTTCGGTAGGCAAAATACCCATCGGCACTTTCGCTAGGCAAATTCAGTGGGGAAAACAACCCGTTAGTAGACCTTTGGTGGGAAAAACAGCCCGTTTGTACATCACTGGTGGGAAAAACAGTCCATTGGCGCACCTTCGGTGGGAAAAACACCATAGTTGCATGGTCACTAGACACCTTCGATGGGCAAGATAGCACACTGCCACATTCACTTGGCACCTTTCGTAGGAAAAATAACTCATTGGCATCTTCGCTAGGCACCTTCGATGGGAAAAATAGCCTGTTGGCACACTTTAGGTGTGGAAAATAGTCCATTGGCATGATTGCTAGGCACCTCAGTGGGTAAAATAGTCCATTGGACACATTCGGTAGGAGAAATGGCCTGTTGGCAAACCTTTGGTGGGCAAAAATAGCCTGTTGGCACATTTGGTGGGCAAAATAGACCGTTGACACGTTCACTAGGCACTTTGGGTGAGAAAAACAGCCCATTGGCACACAATCGGTGGGGAAAATAGCCCGTTGCCACGTTCACTTGGCATATTTGATGGGCAAAACAACCCGTTGATGCGTGCTCAAGGCACCTTTGGTAGGGAAGAAAACACGATGGCATACCTTTGGTGGGGCAAATGGTCCATTGGTACGATTGCTAGGCACCTTTGGTGGGTAAAATAGTCCGTTGGGCACTTTTGGTGGAAAAAATAGCCCTATGGCACAAGTTCAGGGGCAAAAGAGCCAATTGGCACACCTTTAAGGGACAAAACAGCCCGTTGTCGCAATCGCTACGAACCTTCGGTGGGAAACATAGCTCGTTGGCAAACCTTTGGTGGGCCAAACAACACATTGGAACAGCTACGGCAGGGTAAATAGCTAGTTGTCACGATTGCCAGGCACCTTCGGTGGGCAAAACAACCCATTGGGTAACTTCGGTGGGAAAAACAGCCCGTTTGCACATCTTTTATAGGCAAAATAACCCGTTGGCATGCTTGCTAGGCACCTTCGGTGGGCAAAACAGTCCATAGGGCACCTTTAGTGGGAAAACAACTCGTTGGCATACCATCGATAGGCAAAATAGCTCGTTGGAACACCTTCGGCGGGAAAAATACCTTATCGCCACATTCACTGGGCACCTTCGGTGAGAAAAACAGCCCGTTGGTACTCCTTCGGTAGGAAAAATAGTCTGTTAGCATCCCTTCGGCGGGAAAAAACCTACGATCACATGGTCACTAAACCCCATCAGTGGGCAAGATAGCCAATTACCACGTTCGCTGGGCACCTTTGGTTGGCAAAACATCCCGTTTGCACGTTCACTAGGCACTTTTGGTGGAAAAGACAACCCGTTAGCAGACCTTCGGTGGGGCAAATAGTTTGTTGGAACAATTGGTAGGCACCTCAGTGGGCAAAACAGTCAGTTGCACACCTTTAGTGCAAAAAACAACCCTTTCGCACACCTTTGATGGGAAAAATAGCCCTTTAGCATACCTTTTGTGCACAAACCAGCTAGTTGCCACAATCGCTAGGCACCTTTAATGGAAAAGACGACCCATTGGGCACCTTCGATGGGAAACACAACTCGTTGGCACACCTTTGATGGTCAAAACAACCCGTTGGAACACCTTCAGTATGGCAAATAGCCAGTTGGCAGGATTGTTAGGCATCTTTGGTAGGTAAAACAGCCCATGGATAACTTTGGTGGGGAAAACATCCCGTTTGCACACCTTCTGTAGGCAAAACAACCCGTTGACATGCTTGCTAAGCACCTTTGATGGGAAAAATAGTACATAGGGCACATTAAGTGGGTAAAACAACCAATTTGCACACCTTTGAAAGGCAAAATAGCCTGTTGGAACACCTTCTCTAGGCATAACAACCCATCGGCACATTTGTTAGGCACCTTCGGTGGGAAAAACAACCCGTCGGTAAACCTTTTGTAGGAAAAATTGCCCATTACTACACCTTCAGTGAGAGAAACACCACTGTGGCACGGTCACTAGACACCTTTGCTGGGAAAAATAGCTCACTGGTAAGTTCACTTGGCAACTTTGATGGGCAAAGCAGCCGCTAGGCACCTTCGGTGGGAAAAACAGCCCGTTGGCACTTCTTTGGTGGGCAACATAGCCTGTTGGCATGATCGGTAGGCATCTTCGTTGGGCAAAATAGTCCTTTCGAAGACCTTCAATACCCAAAAAAACCGGTTGGCACACCTTCGGTAAACAAAACAACCCATTGGCACATTTGCTAGGCACCTTTGGTGGGAAAAATAGTCCGTTGGCACACCTTTGGTGGGCAAAACATCCACTTGGCACGGACCTTAGCCACCTTTCATGGGCAAAATAGCTCATTGGTAAGGTCAATAGGCACCTTCGTTGGGAAAGCAACCCTTTGGCACGTTCATTTGACACCTTTGGTTGGAAAAATACCCCATTAGCACACCTTCAGTGGGGCAAATAGTCTGTTGGCGCGGTGGCTAGGCATCTTCAATGGGTAAAAAAGTTCATTGGGCACTTTCGGTGGGAAAACAACACTTTGGCACACCTTCGATGGGAAAAAGAGGACGTTGCACATCTTTGGTGGATAAAACAGCCTGTTGCCACTGTCGCTAGGCACCTTCAGTGGAAAAAACGACCCATTGTACACCTTTGGTGGGAAACACAACTCGTTGACATGCCTTTGTTAGGCAAAACAACCCATTATAGCAACTTTGATAGGCAAAACAGCTCGTTGGAACATCTTCAATAGGTAAAACAAGCCGTTAGCACGTTTTCGATATGTAAAATTACCCGTTGGAAAACCTTCGATCGGTAAAACAGCCCGTCGAGATGTTCTCGAGGCACCTTCAGTAAGAAAAACAACCCGTTGGTAGACCTTCGGTAGGAAAAACACCACGGTCGTATGGTCACTACACACCTTCAGTGGGCAAGATAGCCAATTGGCACATTCGTTTGACACCTTTGGTGGGCAAAATAGCCCATTGGCAAGGTTAGTAGGCACCTTCGGTAGGAAAAACAACCAGTTGACACATTCACTAGGCACCATCGGTGAGAAAAATAGCACATTGGCATAGATTCGGTGGGGAAAATAGCCCGTTATCACGTTATGTTGGCACCTTTGGTAAGAAAAATAGCCCCACTAGCACACCTTTGGTGGGGAAACTATTCCGTTGGCACGATTGCTAGGCACCTTCGATATGCAAAATAATCCGTTGGATACCTTAGGCGGGAAAAACAAACCTTTGGCATAAGTTCGGGGACACCTTTGGTGGACAAAAAAGCCCGTTGCCACAGTCTCTACGAGCCTTTGGTGGAAAAAATGACTTGTTGGGCATGTTTGGTTAGAAACACAACTCGTTGGCACACCTTTGGTGGGCAAAACAACTCGTTGGAACACCTATGGTGGGGCAATTAGCCAATTGGCATGATTGCCAGGCACCTTCTGTGGGAAAAACAGCCCATTGGGCAACTTCATTGGGATAAATGGCTCGTTTGCACATCTTCTCTCAACAAAACAACCCTTTGGCAGACTTGTAAGGCACCTTTGGTGGGAAAATAGTCCATAGGGCACCTTCAGTGGGAAAAACAACCCATTGGCACAGCATCGATAGGCAAAATAGCCTATTGGAACACCTTCGATGGGCAAAACAGCCCTTTGGCACGTTCGGTAGGAAAAACAACTCATTGGTACAACTTTGGTGGGAAAAACAGCCCGTTGGCACACCTTCGGTAGGAAAAAACCATAGTTGTAGGGTCACTAGACACCTTCGGTGGGCAAGATAGCCTGTTACCACATTCGCTTGGCGTCTTTGGTTGCAAAACATCCTGTTGACACGTTCACTAGGCACCTTTGGTGGGAAAATCAACCCGTTGGCATGCCTTAGGTGGGGCAAATAGTCTACTGGTATGATTGCTAGTCTCCTCGACAGGCAAAATTGTCAATTGGGCATCTTTACTGGGAAAAACAACCCTTTGGCACAACTTCGGAGGGTAAAACAGCCTGTTGGCATAGTTTTCGTAGACAAAACAACCCATTGCCATAGGTACTAGGCACCTTCGGTAGAAAACACGGCCCATTGGGCTGCTTTGATGGGAAAAACAACTCGTAGGCACACCTTTTGTGGGCAAAACAACCTGTTGGAACACCTTCGATGTAGCAAATAGCTAGTTGGCATGATTGCTAGGAACCTTTGTTAGGCAAAACAACCCGTTGGGCACCATCGGTGGTGAAAATAGCTCATTTGCACACCTCGTGTGGGCAAAAAGCCTGTTGGCATGCTCACCAGGCACCTTCGATGGGTAAAATAGTACATAGGGCACCTGCAGTGGAAAAAACAACTCGTTTGCACACCTTTGATTGGCAAAATAGCCTGTTGGAGCACCTTCTGTGTGCAAAACAGTCCATTGGCATGTCCTCTAGGCACCTTTGAAGGAAAATATAGCCTGTTGGCACACCTTTAGTGGAGAGCTTAGCCCATTGGTACACCTTTGGTCGGAAAAACACCACAGTCACACAGTCACTAGACACCTTCAATGGGCAAAATAGGTCATTGGCACATTCACTTCGCACCTTTGAAGGGCAAAATAGTTGCTAGACACCTTCGATAGGAAAAACAACCCATCGACACACCTTCGGTGGGGTAAATAGCTCGTTTCCATGTTCGTTTGGCACCCTTGGTGGTCAAAACAGCACGTTGGCACATACGCTAGGCACCTTTGGTAGGAAAAACAGCCCGTTGGCACACCTTTAGTGGGGCAAATATTACGTTCGCACGATCGCTAGGTACCTTCGGTGGACAAAATAGTTCGTTGGGCACCTTTAGCGAGAAAATAGCCCTTTGGCATACCTTTGGTGGGCAAAACAGCCCGTTGACACACGTTTAGTGGTCAAAATAGCCTGTTGTCACAGTCTCCAAGCAACTTCGGTGGAAAAAACAACCCGATGGGCACCTTCGGTAGGAAACACAACTCGTTGGCACACCTTTAGTTGGCAAAACAACTGGTTGGAACACCTTTGTTGGGGAAAATAGCCAGTTGGCAGGATTACAAGGCACCTTCTGTAGGCAAAAGAGCCCATTGGGCACCTTCGGTGGGGAAAATAGCCCGTTTGCACACATTTTATTGGGAAAACAGCATGCTGGCATTCTTGCTAGGCACCTTCGGTGGGCAAAACAGTCCATAAGGCACCATCCCTGGGAAAAACAACTCGTTTGCACTCCTTTGAAAGGCAAAATAGCCTGCTGGAAAACCTTCGGCAGGCAAACAACCCGTCAACACATTTGCAAGGCACCTTCGATGGGAAATACAACCCATTGGCACACCTTTGGTGGGAAAAATAACTCATTGGCACACCTTTAGTGGGAAAAATGCAACGGTGGCTAGAGACATTAGGCAGGGAAAGTAGGTCGTTGGCACCTTCGCTTGACACGATCAGAAGGCATCTTCATTGGGCAAAACAGTCCTTTGGAACACCTTTGGTAGGGAAAACAATCTGTTGGTACACCTTTGGTAGGCAAAATAGCCCATTGACATGATTGCTAGGCAAGTTCGGTGGGAAAAATAGCCCGTTGAGGCACCTTTGGTAGGCAAAACATCCTGTTGGCACACCTTTTGTGGGCAAAATAGCCCATTGGCATCATCAATAGACACCTTCGGTAGGCAAAACAACCCTTTGGCATGTTCGCTAAGCACCTTCAGTTAGAAAAATAACCCATTGGCACACCTTCAGAGGGGCAAATAGTCTGTTGGCACGTTCGCTTGGCACCTTATATAGGAAAAACAGTCCATTGGCACACCTTCGATAGGCAAAATAGCCCGTTGGAACACCTTCGGTGGGCAAAATAGCCCGTTAGCATGTTCGTTATGACATTTCAGTGGGAAAAACAACGCATTGAAACGTTTGCTAGGCTCCTTCTATGGGCAAAACAACCTATTGGCACGTTCGCTAGGCACGTTTGGTGGAAAAATAGCCCAAAAACACATCTTTAGTGGGAAAAATATCCATGTTCGCTTGGCAACTTTGGTAGGCAAAACAACCCGTTGGCACGTATGCTAGGCACTTTCGATGGGAAAAATAACTTGTTGGCTCACCTTCGATGGGACAAACAGTCCATTAGCACAATTGCTTGGCACCTTCCATTTGGCAAAATAGTCCATTGGGCACCTTCAGTGGGAAAAACAGCCTATTGGCACAGCTTTGGTGGTCAGAACAGCCTATTGGCACAGCTTTGGTGGACGAAACAGCTTGTTGCTATAGTAGCTCGGTACCTTTAGTGGAAAAACGACCCGTTGGGCACCTTCGATGGGAAACATAGCTCATTAGCACACCATTGTTGGATAAGACAACCTGTTGGAACACCTTGGGTGGGGAAAATAACCAATTGGCACGATTGTTAGGGACCTTCGGTGGGTAAAACAACCCATTGGCCAATGTCAGTAGGAAAAACAAATCATTTGTGCATCTTCTATAGGCAAAACAACCAATTGACATGCCCGCTAGGCACCTTCTGTGGGCAAAACAGTCCATTGGCCACCTTCATTAGGAAAAACAAACCTTTAACACACCATCGATAAGTAAAATAGCCTGTTGCAAAACCCCCTGTGGGAAAAATAACTCGTCGGCATGTTTGTTGGGCACCTACATTGGGAAAAATAGCCCATTGGCACCCCTTCAGTAAATGATCGAAGAGTCACTAGACACCTTCAATAGGCAAGATAGCCTATTGTCACGTTCGATTGGCATCTTTGGCTGGCAAAACAACTTGACGACATTTTCACTAGGCACCTTCGGTGGAAAAAATAACCCATTGGCACACCTTCAATGGGGAAAATAAACTATTGGGAGGATCATTAGGTACCTTTAGTGGGCACAATAGTCCGTTGGGTGAACTAGTCTGTGGGCACCTTTACTGGGAAAAACAACCCTTTGGCACACCTTCGGTTGGAAAAATAGCCCCTTGGCACACCTTTCGTGGACAAAATAGCCCATTGCTATGTCGCTAGGCACCTTCGGCGGAAAAAACAACCGGTTGGCCACCTTCGATGGGAAACACAACTTGTTGGAACACCTTTGGTAGGCAAAACAACCTATTGGAACACCTTTGGTGGGGCAAATAGCCAGTTGGCATGATTGCTAGGTACCTTTGGTGAGCAAAACAACCCAATGGGCAACATCAGTGGGGAAAACAACTCGTTTGCACTTCTTCTGTAGCAAAATATCCTATTAGAACATCTTCGGTGGGCAAAACAATCTATAGGGCACCTTCAGTGGGGAAAACAACCTGTTCGCACACCTAGGTAAAATATTCAGTTGGAAAACCTTTGGTGGGCAAAACAGCACGTCAGCACTTTTGCTAGGCACCTTCGGTGGGAAATACAACCCTTTGGCACACCTTTGGTGGGAAAAACCATTGGGACACCTTTATTGGGAAAAACACCACAGTTGTAAGGTCACTAGACACCTTCAGTGGGCAGACCAATTGGTTGGCACGGTCAATAGACACCTTAGGTAGGCAAAACAACCTGTTGGAACATTCACTAGGCACATTCTATGGGAAAAACGACCTATTGGCACACCTTCAGTGAGGTAAATAGTCCATTGGCGCAGTCGCTAGATAGCTTCGGTGGGAAAAATAGCTTGTTGGTACACCTTCAATAGCCAAAATAGCTTGTTGGAAAACCTTCGATTGGCATAACAGCCCGTTGGCACGTTCGTTAGGCAACCTCGGTGGGAAAAACAGTCTGTTGGTACACCATTGTTGGGAAAAACAACCCCTTGGAACACCTTTAGTGGGCAAAACAACATGTTGACACGTTCGCTAGGCATCTTTGGTGGGAAAAACAGCCCGTTGGCACACCTTCGATGGGACAAATAGTCCGTAGATAAGATCATTAGGCACCTCGG
>JAOTJB010346450.1:0-12115 GCA_027123815.1 Erythroxylum minutifolium
CCCAACAATTAGGGCATCATCACTATTGGCAGTAGAAAAAATTTTTGTGAGGACTTTTTGAGTTTAGTAACTTGTCTAGAATCAAAGGACATGATTTGTAGTAACTTGTCTAGAATCAAAGGACATGATTTGTAGTACTGAGTTCAAAGGACTTTTCACCATCAGTGGTTATATTTTAATTTGTTTCCAACCAACATAGAGGCGAAATTGATTCCTTCTTAGAATCTCTCCACGAACCTACTGAAAAACATCATCTAAACCTATTAGGAATATACACAACCTTAGTCGTTCAATCGACTTTTGGTATGCTTCAACATCTTCTGGATCCTTTATGACAATTTTGCGCTGGTGATCAAGTTCTTGAAAGACTTCAGTTAACTTTCTATAGTATTCAAAGAGAGGTCTTCCACTTTGTTTTATATTGAAGGCCTTTAGGTTCAAGGCAAAAAACAACAATTTATCACTTCCATCGTGGAAAGTTTTTACTAGTGCGGTTCAGATTTCACAGACTATGGGTAATTATAAGTATTGCTTCATAATCTATGGACTCATAAACTTCGGCAACTATCTTTTAACTTTTTGATTTTTAGCATACCACTTCTCATATGCATCTCAAGATTATATAGGTATCTTTGTTTTACCACAAATATAAGAGAGTTTCTTCTTTTTAGCAATATGCATCTCTATCAATTGTGACCAAATATCATAATTTGATTCAGAAAGAATGATGTCTGCATTAAAAGCTCCTTCGGACTGAACAACAATAGAAACATATTTTGATTCAGTTGATTTACTTTGTTTTTCACTCATTTTCAAAGGTTTTGGAAGCTCTGAAGATGAGAAGAATAAGAAAGAAAATATTTATGTTCACATTCCTTTTTCTTAAACATACTAGTTATAATGTACAATAAGGGAAGAAATCCCAACAATTAATCCTAAGCAGTAATTAGGAGTCTAAAAATATATTTACTATTATACAATTCCAATTATTACGGAGAGAAAGTCTCTAACAAATAGTAATTTAGGACTGCCTGCGAGACCTATACATTACCCATTTCAATTATACATTTGTTTATTTTGTTTTTTTTTTGAAAACAACATTTGTTTATTTTCTTTATCGTGACATCATAGTGTACAAGTCTGAGAGTTGCCTATCACGACTACGTGTTTTGCATATTTGCTAATTGTCGACATAATATTGCATATATGCAGATTTGTGATTTGTTGAGAGCGCAAAATCACATTTTTGTGTCTATACATTTTATAGAGTACAAGATTTTATGCTTGTGATTACGTGTCATGTCAAGGGTGAGAACGTTAGGTTATAGGTCTGTTTTTTAATTCTTGTTGAACACGGGACTATTTTTCTATACGTTAAAAGTGCAATTTCAATCTTAAGATCAATGACTAAAAAATTGAATCCATTCGGTGTCAATTCAATTGTCATAATATTGAATTAGTCAATTTTTTCATTTGATTTATTTTAATAAAATTTGTTGTTAAAAATTATCAATTTATTAATTAATTTATCAGTTTTTATAAATTAATCAATATTCATAAACTAATTAATTTTTCTTTAACAATTTCTTTTTTAATTAAACTTCAAATTCTTTAATAGGAGAAGACAGTCTCTTTTAATTATATTTTAAATTCTTTAATTTTATTAAATATTTGACAACTTTTATAATAATTTAATACATATTGAATATTTTATACATCAAATCTTTTATTTCACCGTTTTAATTTCCAGTCTGATTTTCGAAATATTGCTTAAGATTTTTATTAGAATATAACATAAGCTTTCAAAGGGTTCACGTTTAAGCCTAATATTTTTAAAATGTTCAAAATATATTTTAATAAATAGAAAATTTAATAGAATTAAACCCTACTAATTGATTTTAAAATAAAATTAATAAATTAAATTTTAAAATTTGTTGATGGGTCTCATATGATATGATATAGACTATAGAAAGTAATATAGTCCGAACAAATTAGTTTCTCCAAATATTTTTGGTGCAATTTTCTAATTATCTTAACTTTGTAAGTTGTACAATATTATCAAAGGGATAACATATTTAAAAGTATTTAATTTTTAAATATTTTTAATTTAGTGTCAAATTTTTAAAAGTTTCAATTTAATAACTAATTTTTTAATTTTTGCATAAATTATATTAAAATATTATTTTTACTAATATGTCATATCTATGAAATATCATTTTGATGATTGTCTATTAAGTACATAAGTAAAAATAAAATATATATATACATTTTAAAATTTTAATCAAAACTTTCGAATGTTTGACAAATTTTAAAAAATTAAATACTTTTAAATATATTATCTCTTGATTAAATTAGTTATTATAATTTAATTACAAATTTTAAAAAAAGTTGTAGTGTTATATTTTCTAATTAAATAAAATTAAATTAGATTGAGGTTTGTATTCCAGTATCAAACAAAATTGGATTAAGGGATACTCAAATCTGAATTTATACTATTATTTTTTTAATAAACTTAAGCCTTTTTTTTTTTTTAAGAAACTGATATTTGATGGAACTTGAATACAAGGTTCATGCTGGCAAATCTCAATCTAAGGCTTTTGCTTTTCCACGCGGAGTCGGTAGGAAGATGCCCTTGCCTTGCTTTTCTCTTCTTTTGGTGTAGACTTGACTTTTAAGAAGTCTCTTGGTCCCAGTCTCTTCCAACTCAATTGATGTTTCCCTCAAGTCTTGCGTACCCATCGCTCCTCTCCAGTTCCAATCAACTAAACTTTGTTTGAAATTCGTCTCCAAGAAATTTCTAACGAGCTTCTTGAACCAGAAAACCACAAAATATATTGGAGTAGCTTCATTTCTTGGTGTCCTCATTCATAGAGGCCTTGTTGCTGAGTCAAAAATGGGTTCTTGGAGACGGGCATACGATTGTCCAACGACTATCAAATGTCCTGTTATTCCTGAAAATGATAATGTCAACACTGATTACCATCAATTTGCAGGTAACCATATATGCTCTTCTGCAACTTTGGCGGAAGATGTGTTTCAGTTCCAAGATACGTGGAAAGAAGACTGTCATCAACCTCCATTAAAAAGCCTGGATTTTTTATGTTCTAAGGAAACAGTCAGACTTCGACCATGTCCATTCTCTCTGCCCACTGTGGCTGACGAAGGCAGATTTGAAGACTTGAGAGAAGTCGAGCAAACCAAAATGCACACGACTTCTCCTTTTGTGAGGACTAGGAGAGTGCTATCAATTAGACACAGCCTTCCCTTTGCTTTTTATAAAGAGGCTGTGGAAAAAACACCAAGAGGTGAAATTGCTCTTCACTTGGCAGCTATGCATGGTAATCTTGAAGCTGTCAGAGCAATAATTAACAGTCAGGACTTCGGTGGCAATACAACTCTGCACCTTGCCAACTCCAGAAACCAACGTCAGGTACTTATATGGATTCTGCACTTCTTTATTTCATTTTGATCTTATATGAATCCCATGCTTCCTTAACTTCCAATTTCTTTTCTCATCTTGCATTTTGATTGCAATCATGCACGATGTCAAGTGCCCTCTAATTTTCTAACACCAAAGTTACACAGACTCTAAAGCTACTGGTGGAAGAGAGTCCTAATTATGATGGCCTTGTGGAGGTCAATGCCAAGAATGATGGTGGTTTCACTGCTCTGGATATTTCAGATGTCCTTCCTGAAGATGGACACACAAACACAATTCTGAATCGAGCAGGAGGCTTAAGAGGGAGAGACATAGCAGAACAAAAGCACCAACCATTACCTTTACAGGCTATCAGGCTGAGGTCTCTGAAGAGCAGGTCTGATGCAGTACTTGTGACGGCGACTTTGCTAGCTATAATAAATTTTCAATTGGCTTTAAGACCCCCGGAGGGTTTTATTCAAACTTACCAATCCGAAAGTGAAGAGAAAAATGACGTAATGATGAATCATCTGTTCTTTCTATTCAATTCAGTTTCCTTTTTCACATCACTGGCTGTAATCACAATTATGATGCAAGACCTTCCTTTCAAACTGTGGCTGCACTTTCTAATGTTATCGTCCTTTGGAGCTTATATTTGCGGAATAATTGCCAATTCACCTCAGGACCTTGTGATGGTCCTCTGGATAGCAATTATTGTCTCGTTCATCTTTTTGGCTTCACACACAATGTTGTTCAAATGCGTTAGAGCAGCCTACACTCGTGTTTCGTCAGTTGTCGACAATTTCTGCTGACATTTATGGAGAATATCGATGCATATTGTGTACCCATGAATAATCTATAGTTTTTTGTTCCATGTTCTGTTTCAGAATTTGTGCAATAAAAGATAGTTTGCGTTATCCCAGAGTGAAGCTTAAAATTAAGCCAAAAATATCTAAAATTTAAGATCCTTTAGGCTTAATTCCGTTTGCGTTATAAAAAGACAAACAGCCTCGTGGCTTACCAAAATCCAAATTCTGCTTCTTTATTCAAAGAGTCAAAAGGGCAGAAATGGTTTCAGTAGTCTGAAACTTCGCAAGAAACATGACATGAATCTTGGGATGTCTTCATATTTCTCGGGGGCTGTTCCTAAGGATGTTACAGGAAAACTTAAGAGAGAAACCCTCTTAAAACTGCAAATATATACTTTCCAAATCTACAAATGCATTCTTCTTCTTTTCTTTTTCATGGAAACACAGAGTAAACTTTCCAACCACCACCAACGTATAGGATACGAGTTGGGTAGTCATTAAAAATTAGAAACAGGAGACGTGTCGGTCTTGTTGGAACGGGGAAAGAAAACAGTTAATTATGCTTATATTCAACATGCAAAGGACATAGAAATTGCAGTGATAGTGGTCTGTCCATGCATCTCCAATTCTTAACGCGGTTTTACTGATTGTCAACATCACTATGTCTGCTTCCTGGAAACTACACTGAGTGTGAACGAAGAAGTTGATTCAAGAGCCAAACCCAACACGGGAATATCAAGGATCCTAGGATGCTTGCGATTATACTCCTGTACTATCTTGGCTCTTATGGTAATTAATTTTTCGTAATTGTGTTTGTATTATTCTTGATTATACCTATATCTTGTAATTGCTTTTGCAGTTTAATTACAGTTTGGCAAAAAATTTTGGAATGAACTCCTTCAAAACTGGCTGAAGTCATCAAACAAAATTAATTTTGATCAATTTTTAAATAAGACTCGAACTTGGATAAAAAATTATTATAAAAATTCAAAATTCAATTTGAATTGAATTTTCACCTAAAAGATGGTTCGATCTCTTTAAGTTAAATTCAGGATTATAAAAAATTTATGGCCATTGTCAACTATAAGAGTAATTAATAATTTGCAATTCAAAATCTTGATTTACAAAATTTATGGAGATTGTACATGGAAATATTGGTTGATGGACCAACTAGAATTGTTTATATAATTTTAATACTTTAACATTGCAAGAAATGTTTATTGGACAAATTGTCAAAGCATTTATGTATAATATAGAGTTGGTAGAAGGTTTTTAGCACAATTCAAACTTTAAATTAAAAGACATAAACCACTTTTGTAGTTTAAGCAACTTTCAAAAAATTTCCTGATCTATTAAATTCTTGAAAAAATTATTATAATTTCTAATTTTTTTAAAATTCATTTTTCTTAGATTTCGGTTAAAAACAACAAAGAAATACATATAATATGAATATCAAATATGAACTAATCAAATGTCACTAATATAATAACCAAACTTAGCCTTTAAACCCATCTCCAATGAATTAAGCTTGACTTAAATTAATAATAAAGATAATTATAATAAATCATTTATTTGTTTCAAATTTAATTATTTCAGTTTGAGTTTAAAAGATGTGAAGAATCATCATATAAATATCATATAATTAATTTATGTCTGATGTTTATATTACATGTGTTTTATCGTTATTTTTTATCCAAAGTCAAAGAGAAGTAGCTTATCTAGAAAATTGAAAACTAGGACTTTTTTTTGAGAATTTTAAAAATTATGGATTTTCTATGATTTCTTAAATTGCATGGGATGTTTTTGTCTTTTACCTAAAATTTTAATCTTCAAATTTAGGAGACTTGATTCAACTCGACTGGTATTCAGTGTAAACTCAACCATAGATATGAATTTTGGCCCAAAGTTTAAATTTTAGCCTAAAATCCAATCAATCTCAAAATTGTATGTTAGGCCCTAACATAAAATATCTTGGATTTAACTCGATTCATTACCAATTCTAAAAAGAAAAGAGAAACCAGAATCATTGTAAAATTTCATCATATTTAAATAGATAATAAATTATATGCATTGAGATGACCACACAATAACAACAAAAACAAACAGTGAGAGTTTTGCTGAAACATGTGATTTGGAGAGGTCCAGTAATACACAATCTTACCCCTACCTCATAGAGATGTTGTTTTCGATAGACCCAAATCTAATGCAAAATAATTATAATATAAAATATAAATAAATACTTATAAATAAAAATATAAAAATATGTAATGCAATACATAATATAGTACATATAGAACATGATAAAGATTAACAATAAAAGATAAAATAAGTAAATAAATACACCAATAAAAAAAAGGACAAGTACAAGAATAAATTAAACCAACCATTACAACAATGTCATTAGACGAAGTAAAAAACTGCTTAGGCTAAAAAACTAGAAGGGAAGTATTACATAATTAAAATATTATGGCTAACTATAAAATAAAAGACTCGAAGTAAAATGTTTAAAAGACTTAAGAGAACGAGAAAGATCTCTCTATGTGAGATCCTTTATCTGTATCTTAATACGTCAAAATTTTTTATTACGGATTATGTTTTTGGTAAGTTCTAGCGAGGCCATATTATTCTTGATCACTTCTTCACAATTCTTATTAAACCTTCCTTTTTCCTCACAGTTCATTCTTGACCACACATTAACTTTTAATTGACTAATTATATATTAATTATTCATAAAAGTATATAAGTTTCTAAAAAATTCTAGACTAGAAGTGGTGATTAATAGTATAAGTAAACAAATTTTTATTTTCACCCCCAGGTTACTATTTATGAAACCATCATCTTCCTCTATTCTTTACCACTGGCGACTCTAACCAACCAACCATATATACCAATCAACTTCTCTCTTCAAGCCCATCACAATCATAACTATTTTAACTATTTTTACATCACGATAACATCAGAATCATCATGAAAATAGAGGAGAAAAAAATCAAATCTATGGTCTGTTACCTCAAGTGAGTGTTACTAACAACCACCACCACTGGACTCCCTTTGACATTAGGAATAAAAGCCCTATGGTCTTGTCGTCTATTATCAACGGTATCATCGCTAATTGATTAAAATAGAGGTTAAGGCTTCGAAATAATTTTCTTCAATTCACTGAAATTGGCTGAGAATATGAGTTTCTTGCATTTATAAAAGTTATTATAGACATCAAAAGCTTTCATTTTATAAAAAATCATTGAATTTGGATATTGAAAAGAAATTTAGTAACTAAAGGAATATTTGTCACTAAAGATACTGTTCTAGTGACTTTTCTTTTAAAAAATTATGATAAAAATTCTATAATTGTTTGTGAATTAAAATTCATATAAAGTTTAGGTTGGAACTTGATCAAGGGCCAAATTGTCTAATTAGAACATACTAGCAAATCTAAAGAGTCATAAGTTGTTAATTGAGCCTAATAACTTGTAAATGAGACTGATTGAGATATTTTATTTTCTATTTTAAAAGTATATTAGGAGTGAGACCCATATCACAATGTTCAGACTAATAAATACATCAATCAAGTTAATTCATATCTATCTACCAATATCGAATCCATACTCTCTATTGAGTATGGCTCTATATTAATATTATTAATGACATGTGAAGCAAGATAGATGCCCATATCCTTATATATGTGAATATGATATGATATGATAATATATATGTATATATTAAGTACTTATAAGTATATACATGAACATATGTTATTTGAGTAGTCATTATTGTGATGCCAATGTGAGTAATATCATGATATCTAAGAATATGGATACGAGTTTGAGTATATATAGCATATTGCATGCATTTATGATGGTCCTCACATAGCTAAGTGCTTGTTTGAGAAATTGTGTAATTGATATTTGCTTTTTGTGTGGATGCGTTTGATTGTGATTGTGATAGTAAAGGAGGAAAAATCTATAGGGCGTGTCTGATGGGTATGCATCAACAATAGATGCGCACTAGTTTAATTATAAAGATGATTTTGTTATGACATTGCGATATGATACAAAACTGATCTTAGTTAACGCTTGGCTCCTGATCGAGCCCTTGCTTGACATGTATATGTCGATGTGATTGTGACTTTGGACATATTGAGTGAGAGCTGGTCTGTTAGTGATGCTTAGCTTCTCATAATGCTTTTGGACTAAAAGAGCCTTACGACTATATGAGTATAGGTGATTGGTTGGGTCATTAGTGATGCTTAGCTCTTCGTAGCCATTCAAGGTATAATATTAGGAAGATTTTCCCTTAGAGACTAAGGCCTTATAGATATTCCTTCCCCACGATTTATAGTGTATTGCATGTGAATTATCGTGAATCATATATGTGTGTTTATATTAATATAAAATGTATATTATGTGAGCATGTCACTGGTTATCATGGGGCAATATGGACTTACTTAGGAAGATTTGACTCCTCTTAAGTCTACTTTTTAGGTCAGCTATCACCATTTTCATAGTAGTGACACTGAGAAGCATTAGCTACAATATTTCTACTTCTATTTATGCTTTTTATTTGCTTTCACTTGTACTTGTACTCTTATGTCTACAGTGATATGATTTAGTGTGCTTTTTTTTATGTATGTTAACATTATTGTACTTCATTGTGATATACTTGCATGTACCCATGTTGTCACTTATTTTTAAAATTTTGAATTTATTCCTATCACTAGTAGTCAGACTTACGTATGATCTGAGGGTTTCGACTTTCGAGTTTCACGTGCTCATTCAAATTGTGATGAGAAAATAAAAAAGAAAATGACTTAGAAGTCATATAGGCCAATAATGTGCAGGAATAATTTAATTAATATAAGTTAGTAGTAATCATAAAAATTACTAAAACAATATTCATGTAATAAGTTAGTTGTAATCATAAAAATTACTAAAACCATATTCATGTAATTATACAATAGGATTAATAAAGTATCAAAAACTGTGATCCTTTCTTTAGTCTTGATACATCAGTCTCGTCCTCTTTTAATCTCTGCTTAAATAATTTAAAAGGAAAGAACACACAACATTGCATGACCTATTCAAAAATGTAATTCTTTGAATAAAAATAACCATTAAATAATGTTATCTTCCAAATTTTATAAGTTAACGCTCAACATTAATTCTTTTAAAAATTTTTATTTTATGAATAAACTCTTATCTTTTTCATATATTGACTAATAAATTATGTCTATCAAATTAATTTTGTGAGCATATATCAACGTTAACTTTAAACATATTTTGGCGGACTGCGTTGCATATGTTCTCTAATTGCGTCCTCGTGGCTTCTGTAACACAACTAATATTTTACTTGTCTAGAAAAAAAGAAAAAGAAGAGACAGAGAGACGACACACAGGCTAGAGCAAAGAGCACTTCACTAGGAATCTTTGAAACCGCACAACGTCTTCAAAAGTTGGTTGACTGCTAAACTCAGCATTCACATTACGATTATGATTTGTGTTACCTGCAACTACCTAAAAATTTCTCAGGGACTGTTTCTAAGAATGTTACAGGAAACGTAAGAGAAGCTGCACTTTCCTTTCCTCTTTTTAAAGTGCAAATACTTGAACATTACCAGTATTCCAAGTCTACGATATACATGAAATGCCTTGATTCTTCTTTTCTTTTTCATGGAAACTCAGAGAAAACTTTCCAACCACCCCCAACGTATATGATACGAGTTGGGTTTCAGAAACTGGAGACTTGTTGGAACGAGGAAAGAAAAGAATTAATATCTTAGAAAAGGCAGCGATATCGTCGTGGTTGTTAAATCCTCACAGCTGATTGTATTTTGTAACTTAGTTAGATTGGTTCTTGTTAGGGAAAATGCCCTTGGATTAGATACCGGTTGAATTTAATAGCCCAAATTTTAATAACAAAAAATAAAGAAAAGGCAAAATAAATAGGACAGGACACAAAAATTTACGTGGTTTAATTAATGTGACTTATGTCTATAGTCAGAGGGTGAGCCAAATTTACTAATATATGTAGAATATATAAAAGTAAAATGGCTGGAACGAAAGGCTTTTAAGACCTCATCAAATATATAGGAAAGAATTAAGAAAGAATGAGAGGATTGGTTTTGTTTTTGGTGCAAGGGACTCAGCAGCTTAACCCCTCTATTTATAGTTCAAAACTTGGGCTTCCGTCCAAATTTATCAATTTTCCTTCGATCTCTCCGCAATCTTCGCACATGAAAATCTCACAAGAAATACGATTGAAGAGTTTTGGCCAAGCATGGCCAAAAAATAAAGTCTGCCTTGGCCAACAATCTTTGACTCATGAGGGGCTAAGATATTCAAAAGCACCTTTAGAAATTTTCAAAACTTCACCTTCAGCTGAGAACTTGCATCTTTGAGAATTGAGATTGCCCAAAGAGATGAGATTTTTCTTCATATCAGGAACGTGTCTAACGTCAGTGAGTGTTCTAATGATACTATCATATATTTTGATCCGGACTGTACCTTTACCAACAACTTTATAGACAACATTATTACCCATCAAAACAATTCCACTATCTAATGACTCATAAGTGGAAAAACACTCCCTGTCGGTACTCATGTGGTAAGAACAACCCGAATCTAAAATCCACTCCTTATTAGACCTGACTTTATCTTCTGTGGCCACAAAGATAATCCCCTCATTCTCATTTGCCGCTATACTAGCTTCGACGGTGTTTCTATTATTCTACTCAATTTTATTATTCTTCTTATATTTCAATTTATAGCAGTCAGCCTTTATATGCCCAATTTTCTTGCAATAATTACAAATTTTATTTCTATATATGGATTTTGACTTGCCTTTGGATCTACTTCTTTCAAAATCTCTATTTTCCTATCTACACCTTACAAATAGTCCTTCTGCCTGACTTCCACTAGCTCCCCAGTGATGTCCATATCAATCTGTTCTTTTAACTTTAATGCAGACTTAATACTATTACGTGAGACTGACTCTTTCCCATAAATCATAGTATCATGAAAATATTTAAAGAACTGGGGCAGGGAACATAACAATAATATGACTTAATCTTCATCCTCAATTTGTACATCTACATTCTTCAAAATAAAAAATAAGAGAATTAAATTTATCTAGATGTGAAAAAATAGATGTACCTTCTGCCATCCTCAACATGTACAACTTCTGTTTCAAACAAAGTCGATTTTTCACCGTCTTTTTCATGTACATGAATTTTAACTTATCTTACATACCTTTAGCTGTGCTTTCACTAGCAACCTCCTGTAAAACCTCAACGGAGAGATTTAATATGATGGTTGATCTAGCCTTTTTATTTAGATCTATGAATTTATCTGACATCATATCTGCTGGCTTTTTCCCCACTTCATCAAGTGCAATCTCACACCCATCTTGTTTTAAAATGGCCTGCATCTTGAGCTGCCACATACTGAAGTTAATGCCCTGGTCAAACTTTTACATAGAAGTCTTTGTTATCGTCATGATGGCTAAATATTGATATTACAACTTTTTTCAACAAGTAGGCCCCACACATGAAACCAGATAGCGGCCCCACAAAAACATAGATGGAGGCCCCAAAGACAAAGTCGATACGTGGGACCCACAAATAAAATTTAACTTTGTTTACAAAAATGAGGCAGTGGACTCCACAAGATAAAACTGAGGCAGTGGGCCCCGCTTGGACTCACAATAAAATCTAATTTACTTTCTGATATGGAGGATCCACCTTAGTGGCAACCATAGAGCATACGATAAGTTAGACCAAAAAGACAAGCTTTGATACCAGTTTGTCAGGGAAAATGCCCTCGGATCAGATACCGGTTGAATTTAATAGCCCGAATCTTAATAACAAAAAATAAAGAAAAGGCAAAATAAATGG
>JAOTJB010346481.1:0-12114 GCA_027123815.1 Erythroxylum minutifolium
AATTATGATTGTTGTTTTGCATGCATTATTATAAGAAAAAATATATTT
The DNA here is from genome assembly GCA_027123815.1 of Erythroxylum minutifolium. Classification (NCBI taxonomy): domain Eukaryota; kingdom Viridiplantae; phylum Streptophyta; class Magnoliopsida; order Malpighiales; family Erythroxylaceae; genus Erythroxylum; species Erythroxylum minutifolium. Next base: position 49 of record JAOTJB010346481.1, read on the forward strand.
ATTAACAATTAAAATATTTATTTTTATTTATATAATTATTTAAAAAAGATATTAAATTTTGATGGGAATATATTTTAAAATTTTTAAATAAATTGTGTTTAAACATGAAAAAGATATTTAGTATTCATAATTAAATTTAATAAAAATTAGGACCTTTAAAAATTTTAAGCTAAGTTTTAATTATACTCAATCTAACCAATACATATAAATCTAAGCTTATCTTTATAAGTATTTAAAATTAATATATAATTATATAAATTAATATGTTGAGTATTTGACTAATTGATTACTCAATTAATGGATATAAATTCATCTAAAATAAGTAAATAAAACTTACCATTATAAAATAAAAGGTTAGAAAAGTTTAAGATAAATTAAGATCACCGATTGATTTAAGGTTAGAGTGTTTCTCACCTCAACAGCAGTTCTACAAAAAAAGTCAGCAAACGAAGTCTTTCAAACATTGACTGATCAATCATCTTATAAACGAAAGTAAGGAGTCCGGTCAGTCAACTCTCGGCGATGACTTCTCCTAGTCTTGGACAGGCTGAGTGGCACCCACCTTGCATAATAAAAGAAGATGTTCACAGCTTTCAGTCTTCCCAAGTTAATGAAAAAAGAAAAAAGAAAGAGCTAAATCTTTACAGTTTAAGCCAAATGAATCTTTATACTGCCACCATTCTCTCTTCAATTGCAACTCTGCAAGTGATCCTTTTACTATCTTCCAACTACCTATGCTGTCAGGCTAATCCTTTAGGGAATGAAACTGACAGGATCGCTTTGCTCCAATTCAAGAGTGGGATAACCAACGACCCTTTTGGAATCTTTAACTCCTGGAATGATTCCAATTCCTTCTGCAACTGGTATGGTATTACATGCAGTCGTCGTCACCAACGAGTCACGGCTTTGAACATAACTGGGAAGAATTTGGTTGGAGTTATATCGCCATTTATTGGAAATCTAAGTTTTCTCAGGTACCTGAGTCTGAGAGACAACAGTCTTACGGGTGAGATTCCAAAGAAAGTTTGCTACTTGTTTCGGCTGAGATACTTTGTTCTGAGCAAGAACATTTTAGGGGGAGATATTCCAACCAACTTGACTCGTTGTACCAAGCTCGTGAGATTAGATTTTGCATATAACAAGCTTGTTGGGGAAATCCCTGATGGTATTGGTTCTCTTGTGGAGTTAAATTATGTGAGCGTAACTCAAAACAACTTGACAGGAAGGTTACCATCCTCACTTGGCAACCTCACATTGCTCAATACTTTTTTCGCTGGACAAAACAATTTAGTGGGGGAGCTTCCTGATGAAGTAGGCAAATTATCAAGCTTAACAAAGTTCGAGATTGCAACAAATAGTATTTCTGGTACAATTCTTGATATCCTTTTTAATATTTCATCGCTTAGTGTCATTTCAACTGCTGATAATCAAATTAGTGGGACTATACCATACCACATCGGCCTTAGTCTCCCAAATCTCACATGGTTTGGCATTGGTGGAAATCGATTCTTTGGATCAATCCCGGATTTATTTGGAAATGCTTCTAAACTGGAATTCATTGACATTGGTAAAAATAACTTAGTTGGACAAGTTCCAGTCACCTTGGGAAATCTGAAAAACCTTCGATTATTAAGGCTCGCCATTAATAGCCTTGGAAGTAGATCAGCAAATGACTTGGTTTTCTTAAAATCCTTGACAAACTGTACCAATCTGGACAAACTGTTGCTCGCTTTAAATAACTTCGGAGGTGTTTTACCTACCTCACTTGCCAATTTGTCTTCTCAGCTAAGTACGCTAGACCTTGGAGGTAATTATTTCACTGGAAATATTCCAGCAGGATTAAACAAACTAGTCAACCTAAGTGCTTTAGGTTTGAATGTCAACCTTTTAACTGGTTCCATTCCCTCTGAACTTGGAATGTTACCAAAATTGGAAGCATTATATTTAGACACAAACAGGTTGTCTGGTCAGGTTCCATTTTCCATAGGCAACCTCAGTCATTTATTTAGGCTAAACTTGCATGGGAATAATTTGGAAGGAAGCATTCCTTCAAGTATTGGAAATTGCCGATCTCTGAGTGAACTTTATGCTTCCGGAAATAAGCTTAGTGGAACCATACCTAAGGAGATTCTAAGCCTGCCTTCCTTAAGTAAAATCTACTTGTCAAGGAATTCCTTAACCGGAAACCTACCAACAGAGGTGGGAAATCTGAAGCAATTGAACACATTGCAAATCTCTTCAAATAATCTATCTGGTGAAATTCCATCAACAATAGGAGAATGCCTTATCTTGGAAAATCTTTACATGCAAGCAAATTTCTTCCAAGGTTCGATTCCTTCATCTTTGACTTCCCTAAAAGGTCTTCAAAAATTAGACTTATCACAAAACATCCTTACAGGCGAAATTCCTAAAGACCTACAGAGCCTTCGATTTTTAAGTTATTTAAACCTTTCTTTCAACAATCTTGAAGGAGAGGTTCCAACAGGAGGAATCTTTACAAATGCAAGTGCAGTATCAATGATTAGAAACAGAAAGCTTTGTGGTGGTGTTCCTAAACTTCTTTTACCAAAATGTCCGACAAAAACTGCAAAAAAGTCCCTTACTTTCAAGCTATCAATCATCATTCCTTGTGTAGTTGTAAGTGCCTTCCTGATGTCGACCTTCTTAGTTTGTTTATGGAGGAGAAAATCTAAAAAGAAGTCACCTTTGAGAACTATGTCTGTTGGAAAATTGTTGAATGTTTCCTATAAAGATCTCCATCAAGCAACTAGTGGATTCTCTGCAAACAATTTAATAGGATCCGGTGGTTTTAGCTCGGTGTATAGGGGGTTTATAGATCAACTACAAACACAGGTAGCAATTAAAGTCCTCAACCTTCAAAATATGGGAGCTTCAAAAAGCTTTCTTGCTGAATGCAAGACCTTGGGGAATATTCGACATCGGAATCTTGTGAAGATCTTAACATATTGCTCTAGCTTGGATTATAAGGGCAATGAGTTTATGGCTCTAGTCTACCAGTTTATGGAAAATGGGAGCTTGGAAAATTGGTTGCATCCAAATCCTGACAGAAAAGAAGCAATGAAGAATCTTAACCTTCTTCAAAGACTAAACATTGCAATTGATGTGTCATCTGCCTTACATTATCTCCATGAACAATGTGAAAGTTCAATAATTCATCGTGATTTGAAGCCTAGCAACGTTCTTTTGGATAGTGACATGATTGCTCATGTAAGCGATTTCGGTCTAGCAAAGATCATCTCAACCATCAACGACTTATCACAAAGCCTAACCAGCTCTACAAGGATAAAGGGGACAATTGGCTATGCTGCTCCAGGTATCAACTTTTTTCTCTTCTTAATACAAACTTTGTAGAAGTAATGTCATATTCAATTATCACTTTTGTCCATCATATTAGCTACAGAACGAATAGGAAGATCAACTAATTGGTTGCAAATGACCAATTGTTTCATTAATTGTAGAATATGGAATGGGTGGTGAGGCATCAAAAGAGGGGGATGTGTACAGCTATGGTATCCTGGTCTTAGAAATGTTTTCTGGAAAAAGACCAACTGATGAAATGTTTAAAGACGGATTGAATCTTCGAGACTTTATTGGCATGGCCATGCCAGAAAGACTACAACAGGTAGTAGACCCAATTCTTCTTGAAACAGAAGATGCAAGAGAAGCAACCTCTAGAGAAGATGATAACAATGCAGTCGAGATCAATTTGAACTTGAGCTCCATGCAACCCAAAGTGCATAAGTGCTTACTAGCTGTATTTGAACTTGGAGTTGCCTGTTCTGACGAATTGCCTAGAGATCGAATGAATGTAGGAGATGTCAATAGGAAACTACATTTGATCAGAAATGCTTTCTTAGGCAATTAGATCTCTAGATGCTAATCAGATACTAAATATCATATTACTAGTTTCCTTTTCAATTATGTGGAAATATGCCTCAAGTCTTAATATTGTTATATGACTGCAAATTATAACTTTATATAAAGTGTTAGTAAGTCTGAAACTGTTTTTAATATGTGTGAGACATTTCAACAAATTATCATCATAAAATAAAGTTTTTATCAATGATTCTCGAGTTGTCTAACAAACCACCTTGAAATTGTTGCTCTTACAGAATTCCTAGAATTTTCTCTTTGCAGAATCTTGGAAGAATAAAATATCTGAAATTGGCACGTCATAACTTGCAAGACTTATAACCTACAGGAACTTCTGAAATATTAGTGAAACTGTCCAAGAGGACTCATGTTGCAGCTGAAGTCATTTAGCTGCTGCAAAATTTTGCTTCAGAAATTATAGTTAATGCTTATTCCTTGAAGTCAATAAAACTTCTGTTTCTCCTGTTAATGCTCTTTTTTCAATCCAATAAGAAGAAGTTAACGGATTGGAAAAGTATTATCTTTTTTTTTTCCAAATGATAACAAGGATGAAGGGAAGTCAAAAGGTTAATGCAAATTAGTCAGCTATGCTTGTATCTATCAAATGACATTTTCATGGAAGAGGAAACTATCATAAAGAAGAGGAAAACGTTTACAAGATGAACAGATTAGTCAAACCATTATGTGGTGTTGAAAATTCACTTTGAAAATAGAATTTAACGTTTCAGAATTTCCTGAAAATGGAAATAGGGATCAGATTCCCACAATAGTAGTAAGTTAGAAGCAGATATCAAGCAAGAAGACACTTCAAATTTCAGCTTTTAAATTATGAACTGATGGTTTTGGTTTCTATCAACTGTTGGTTTTCTGCTCAATTTTGATGATGCAAAAGGTTACTCAATATTTCTCTCTTCGGTGATTTATAGTTCTTGATTCGATATCGCTGTTATTTCCTTCTCTGTAGGTTTCTATTGTTATCAACCTTCAGCAATTGCAGCATTTTTATGCAGTTAGAGACATTAGTTTACTTTCTGTATGTTTAGTTTGTTTTGATCGTTTATGGGGCCTGAGCATATATTAAAATGACAAACAATGGGATAGTGAAGGATGAGCAGGGGAAACCTCGCAAGTGCTTTTTACATGTGCTATATATTTTTCTGTTGACCTCCATTGTTTTATTTAAGATATAGTTTGTGGATGTGGACATGTTCAGTGTATTGTGCAGGATTTAGTTTTGTTGTTGGTTTTCTTATGTGGAAGGTTGATCACTAACTGTATTGTTATGGGTGGAAACAAGCACAAGGGTGGCATTTACATGGTATTTGAGTCTGATCGTCATGGGATGAGATTTTCAGTTCCTTAAATCAAGGTAGTGACCAAAAGAATGGAACTAATTCTTTGCATCTGATCACTCAGTTCAGATGATTAATTTCGATCATCAATCAGTCCTCCAACTTCATACCCAGTCCTGCCTCTTTTATTTTAGTGCTACATGAGGCAGCTTTTGACATGGCTTCATTATCATCACATAAATCAAGTACTACATATGATGAGCATACAAAACCTTCAACCATTGACTTTTAATTTTGAACAGACCTCCAGAACTGCTTCTTGGGGCAACAAAATAGGGTCCTGTTGTTGATGTGTGGTCCGTTGGTTGTGCTTTTGCTGACCTTTTGCATAGGAAACCAATTTTTCCTGGAAAAGTTGAGGCAATTTACTCCTTTCTCATATATTATAATTATTATCTCACTAATCAAGAATGAGCTATTCTTCACGAGTTTGATTACCTGAATCCCAAGTCTTGAAAACACAGATCAATGGCAAATTTAAAGAAGTGATTAAGGATGTTATTGTACAAATCTATGAAAAATCAAGTTACTTATATCTCATTGTTCGCAGTTATTACATTAATTCTATGTGCAATTGTGCATACGTGGGCCTTACTTTTCATGTATTGTAACAAGCAATTCCATTTATGAATTCTGTAGCTTGAACAATTGAATAATGTTATGTTATCTGAATCCTGCTTTTGTTTGATTGATCATATAAACTGTACTGCAATGGGACTACTTAACTTAGAGCTTAACTGTGCAATGTGATCATCATTTAGTATTGTGAGTTTTTATCATAAATGGCATTATCTTTGTTCTTACTTTTAATATATATTTTTAACGTTCCATCTTCTAAGCTTTTGCTCTAACATGCGGGAGTGTTTAGCATTATGAGTTTTTGTGACGTTAGACTGGCTCTGATATATTGAACATAAGTTAAATTTAATTATTTTATTAATTTAAAATTTAAAAATAATATTATTTTATTTAAAATGATGTCGTGAACTCAAAATTTGATATATTTTTTAGAAAAATTCAAACTTAATTTAAATTTTAATTAATTCAAATCAAATTTTATTGAATTTGCCTGCCAAAACTATTATCCTTACTTGCCGATTTCTAATTTAAAGACCAACTTGGAGGGAGCACTGGAATAGGCACAAGCTTTTCGTCAATCAATGGTAATTCGTAACCATGGTCAAGTCAACTATTGCATACAGAGAGCACGTTTGGCTCCTTGATCTTTCAAATCCGCTTCGTATAAATGTGACCTTTTCCTCTTGGCATATTTTAAGGATATTATTGGAGGAGATTCTATTTTTATATGGCTAACAAATTTAGTCAAAAAATTTAAATTTTGAGTTTTAAAATTAAATTTATAAATCAAGTTTAATTTTAAAAGTAATTCTAAAAAGTTTAAAAATAAATTTAAACTATATAAAATCTTAAAAAATCCAAAATGATTATACATGTTAATTTTATCTTTAAGATACTTTGATTTGTAATTATTGTTTAAAATTTTAACCTTTTACATATTTTGTATGTATTATTATAATAAAATAATATTTAATAGTAATTAAATGATTTATTAGTATTTTATATAATTGTTTCAAGAAAGATAATATATAGCTTATGGTGTCACTTTAAAAATAATATTTTTATATAGGTTAAGTTTAAATTTGAAAAGGATTTTTTAAAATTAGAGCCAAAATAAATTTAAAATTATTTAAAAATTAATGTTAATTTTTATTGCGCACAATCCAGCCAACATATATAAATCTAGTTCTACAAATTGCAAGTGGTTACCTAATTGTATAAACAATAATTGAGAATAATTTGTTTTGCTTGTTAAACATTCACGTAAGGCAGAGGCTTCACTTATGTGGTAATAATTGAAGGTTAGAAAATCTATACAATAGTTCTACCATAAAATCTGCAAACGAAGTCTTATCAACCTTGAGAACTCTATCCTCGAATAGAAATCACCTCTAAACTGTTGAAGGATGGCGATCTCAACACCAAATTCTTCCACTCATCTATAAATGTCAATCGTATGAGTATGCTTTGAGACAGTGAAGGTAGAGAACTTTCAGATCAAGAACATTTATAAGAGATTGCTATCAATCACTTCCAGAACCTAATGGGTGCAGATATAGTACTAATGTTCTTAACCTGTTTGATTGTTCGGTTGAGCAAAACATCAAAGAAATTATGGTTTCCCCAATCTCGGAATTAGATGTCAAGAGGACATTTTTTCATATGCATCCTTCCAAATCTCCTGGCCAGATGGTTTTACAACACTTTTCTTTCAACACACTTGGGACATCATGAGTAAGCTTCTCACGGAGGTAGTGATGGAGTTCTTTGCTTCCTCTAAAATGCTTAAGGAATTCAATCATACTTATATTTACTTGGTGCCTAAAAAACACAATCCTCAGAGTGTGAATGATTTTAGACCCATCTATTGTTGCAACATCATCTATAAAGTGATTTTTAAAATACTTGCAGAACATCTCAAGTTAGCTATCTCAAGTGTTATCAATTTAGCTTAGGGTGCTTTCATTCCTGGCCGAAATATTGGAGATAATATCTTGTTGCTTCAGCAATTGTTGAAGGACTACAATTGAGGCAAGATTCTCAATAGTTGCTTAATCAAGATTGATTTTTTCTAGGCTTTTGACACTGTTAGCTAGAGGTTCATCCGTTTATGTCTTGATGCTTTGAAGTTGCCTTCTCGGTTCAATGACTGGATAATGTTATGCATCCAAACCCCATCCTTAGGTATCCTAGTTAACGGGGTTCCTATCAAACCTATTTAGATTGCTAAAGGGATCTAATAAGGGGATCCTTTATCCCCCTACTTATTCATGCTTGTGATTGAAGGATTCTCTCGATTGACTAGTAAACTGATATCTTGTAATTGAAGTTTTCAATTCCATTATAAATGTAGGGCACTTAATCTCACTCACCTGTTGTACACTGATGATTTATTGATCCTTTATGGTTTCGATTCTCACTCTATCACTATGATGATGCATGTTTTGAATCTATTTACTGGATGGTCAAGTTTAAAGCTCAACTCTGAAAAGAGCAGTCTTTACCTCTAAGCTGATGTGAGTAACACTATTGAATTAAGGAAAATAGTGGGGTTAAACTTGCAATCTACCTCCTTTTGCTACCTGGGAGTCCTAATCACATCTTCTAAACTAAAGTATTCTGATTGCTTGCCACTTATTGAAAGAATTAAGGCAACAGTAAATGCTTGGCAAAATAGGTTCCTTTCTTATACTGCCAGGCTAACTCTTATCATTTCAATACTGAGCAGCTTACATTTATACTGATCGGCTTACATTGCATTGCCAAGGAAAGTCCTCAAAGAGGTTGACAAAAGCACGAAACATTTTTATGGTCCAACGGCACTGAACACTCAAAGAATGCTAAAATAAAATAGAGTGAGGTGATAATTTCGAAGAAACATGGGGGGCTTAGGATCATTTCTATCTCTACCATACAGAAGCTCCTAATGTGCAAATGGATATGGTGGATATACACTAACCATAATGCTCTTTAAGTTAAGTGGATGCGTAAGTACCACCTTAAAAATGTGAATTTCTGGCAAACTCGTTGCTCTAGGGAGTTTTCTTAGATTCTTATCTAGATGATGAAGTTAAGAGACTTTGTTTATCCCTGTCTTAAGAGCAAGATTGGAAATGGAGAAAGAAACTAGCTTTGATATAACAATTGGATGGACATGAGTCCTCTTATTCTCAACCCTCTTCTTTAACACTTGAGAAACATAATTCCGCTTAATGTTAAGATATAATTTTTAATCTTTAATGGTCAATGGAGAAGGAATTTTCGAGGCTTCAATACTTTGGCTCAACATTTCCCTCGTATAGATAATGAGCATATGGATGACTATATCATTTGGTCCCCATATCTAAGTGGTAAATTTTCTAATAAATCTTGCCATCATATTTTTGCAAGGGGATTACTTGAAGTACCTTGATCTTCTCTTCTGTGGCAAAATGTCATTTTACCCAAAGCCTTTTTTATATCTTGGCTTGCGATTAAAAACAAACTCAGTACTAAAAGTCAATGGAAAGACAATATGGACACAATTTACATTTTATGTAAAATGAAAATCAAGGATAGAGATCATCTCTTTTTTCTTTGTAGATAGTCGAAGGCTATCTGGAGTAGAATTTTGCACATGATTCCTAATAACGGGTATCTTTATACTTGGGAGTAGTCATTGGCTTGGGAAATCTGCAACTTTAAAAAAGGTATGTCTAATGCATATCTTTATAAGTCTACTTTTAACACTACCATCTACTTTCTTTGGAATGAACGAAACTCACGTAGATTTACCAACTTTAAAAAGGATAAATATCAGCTTGCAGATAAGATCATTAATTAGATCATAACTGCTTTAATTGCCAAAACTTTCTAGCTCGATCTCTCCCCAAATATGAAATGTAGATGGAATTTGTAGCATGGATTATCTTACTATAGTTAATCACTAAATCTCTTTATAATATATTAGTCTGTCCAACGTTTTCCTTGAACTCATTGTAATGTTATAGTAGTTTTATCTATAGACAATACAATATTCATTTTTTTTAAAAATGTTAAGGTTCTTTTCATCTTCAAGAGCGTGAGTTGATGCATTTTTCCATTTTGTAAGATTAATTTATTTATATGTAATAAATCAAATACACGCAAGAGGGGGATAAATTGCGTATAAAAATTGCAAGGTATTTTAAATCTTTAAAAACTTCTTAAACAAAATGGGTTGATAAATGGAAAGGTCATACTAAACTTTGAAAGGAACCTGTTAACGTTTAGAAAGAAAGGATCCTGTTAGTTAGTTAAAATACGAAAGAAGTCTATCAATCGAAAGGATCCTGTTAGTGCTCAAAAAGAAAAAGGTTTGCCAATCGATAGGAGCCTGTTATAGCTCAAATAAAAATAGGCATGTTAATTGATAAGAGCATATTGACAATTAAAGCAAAAAGAACCTTTTGCTTTATAGAAACAAAAGGATCCTGCTGAAAAACTAAAAGAGCCTCTTTAAAACACGAACTTATAATGCAAAAATTCAAAAGTTAGGAAGAGAGAAAGAATGACACGGTAGATTTATACTAGTTGGGCTAACAACCAAGCCTATGTCCAGTCCCCCAGTATTCAACTTGAGTATTTCACTATAAGAATCCACGTATTAAATTTGACGAGTCTCTCCAAGCTCACAAGTACATATTTTTTAAGGTTCTCCAATTCTAAACTCAAAGTATATAACAAGCTTCTAAAAGCTTACAGAAAAATAAATGTAAAATCAAAAGAAAGTTCTCAAATAACAATTTCTCTCTTGATAGAGTGATTTTACTTTTTAAGGCACAATAAGAATGATATGAATCTGAAGAATATAGATGCTGCTCAAATGTTTCGAAAGTTTGTGTATGTTCGTTTCTTCACAAGTGTTTTTGCTCTTATTTAAATAGTCAAATTCTTCAACTAGTCGTTGCTTCATCTTAATTCTAAGTTGACTTTGGATTTTCAATACCATCTCTGCTGGAACAAAAATTTTTAAAGATAATTGTTCAAAATGTTAAGATTCTTCCGAATGTTAATAAGGAAAGTTTACTAAGAAGGTTCCTACAAGAAAGGAAGTAAATTTCCTATGATTTTATTTCCTTTAAAAATATCGTTATTTATGCAAGGAAATAAATCCAATTTGAATTTTGAAATATTATATAGTTATCATCAAAATCATTAAATATAAACCTTGAGCTAACAATCTCCTCCATTTTGATGATAACAAGCAATAATAGATATATTTTTCAAAATTCGAAGAGATAACAGATGATTTCGAAAGATACATGTGAATTTTATATGTTTAGACATAATTAGGAGTCTGTATCTTAAAAAAGAAACCTATCATTTATATATATCACATATTCTCACAAGCCCAATAGTAGAATCAATCATATATATAATTGAGGCAGTATTGAGATATATGCATTGAGAAATATATCGACATATATGCAGAAAGATGCAAAAAAATATATCCACATAACTCTTCCCCTTTGTCATTATAAAAAATAATAGAGTATAGGAAGGAAGGAACTATCACAAGTTCAAATAAGCCAAGAAGAATAGAAACGGAGTTAATAAAGGGATTTAAAGATTTTCCTCTGCAAAATCTTCATGTCAAAAAGCTAATTTTGTATGTTATCTATTTGTTCTCGTATCTGTTCTTGATTTGCTTGAATGTTTTATAGTTGTTGATGGAGTTTTGCACTATTTTCATCCTGAGGAGGAACAGGAGTTTATTAGTCGTAGGATCTAATTTTTCTACTATTCTTTTAGATCTTTTGTTTACCCAAACATTGTTTTGCAATTTGTACCCAAATTGATAAGGAATGGAAGGGTGAAACTTAGCCAGTGCATACCAATTCAGATTTGCAAAAGGAACTCTCTAATGGTTGAAAATCCTAGTGTGTAACATCCCATAAGATAGGCAATCGGTGGCATTTTTATGATTCCCCTTATCTACCATGAACCTCAAAATCATAGCTAGAATATTCATTCTATTCTCTTTTACCAAATTATACACTACATAAGTGTCTAGCAGGCTACACCTTTCAACTGAGCTACTCCTAGTAAAATTTAAGTAGCTAAAAGTGATGCAAGGCATCATGGTATTAAATCTAATTTTTTGCTCCAGGGTCTCCTATCTTGGATGTTTTCAGTATAAATACAGATGGATTTGACAACTTTGACAAACTCTAGATCATCAACATACCACTTATGACAAGGAAAATTAGTTCTCCCTATA
>JAOTJB010346490.1:0-12111 GCA_027123815.1 Erythroxylum minutifolium
CTAAGCATGAGCATCTAAATACCATAAACACACATAAATGATCATAACATTGCACAAAGGGAAGTCTTACATGGGTTCAGTAAAAATAATCCTAAAATAGCCTAGCAATCCATCAAACACAACTCAATCATCATCAATACAGGTTCCAAACTTCTACCTATACTATAAATAAATCAAATAAAAAGATGAGAAAAAGATAGGAAAAAGAAGCTTCAAGTTGGAAATCTGGACAACTTTAGTGTAGCCTTGGAATCCTTAGTGTTCTCCTCCAATATGCAACTCCAAATGCCTCCTTTCTAGCCCTCATTTATTCAGTTATGTTCTCTGATGAAAATCCCTTCGTTTTGGCCTCCTTTCCTTGTTTTTCTGCAGCCCTAAATTACTTATCACGTGGCTAGTACACCAAACCTCATCAATTGTCATTTTTTCTCCCCTTTCTCACGTTTTTGTCACTTTTTCTCCTTATGCTGACCCACTCACGTACTTCTACTCTTTTCCAAGCCTGCCCTCCTGATTTTATACAGTTAATTGTCCTTAAACATGGCTAGCACATGACTATTGTGCCAATCAAGTTTTTAAGTCACGGTTGTGACTAATAAGGTCACAACCGTGACCACCAATGTCACATTCCTATTATAATGTCCTAGCTTTTATTCCATGCTTCCTTCACTCAATTGCACCCTTTAACCTGACAATAAACCACAAAAATAAGCACTTAATCATGCCTTAAAATATGTCAATTTATATAACACACACAATGAGACTTATGCATGCACATATTGAATGCAATGGTAAGTAACACACCAACTTACACAAAATGTACGTACAAACATACTAAAACATAATCTACACTTATGAATTCCCCCTGCAATAACCCATTTCCATTACTAGTAGTTAGGAAATAGGGCCCTAGATCATTATACATGAGAATTTGAGAAGTACATTGCATTCATATGCATATTATTAGCATACACACATGAATCTTTTACTTTTGTACACATTGCAAAGACTATATATGCACTCAATTGACATATTCAAGGTATAAATGATTTAAATTTATTATGATGTGAATTATGAATTTTTATGTCTTGAAATTTGGTTTGTGGATTATAATTAGTGATTTATAATTTATTTATTAAAATTGGGAGATTTATGAATTTATGTGTACTTTTACACTAGGAAAAATGCCAAGTGACAAGACAAATTGATAAATGGAAATAGAAATAAGTGACATATGGTAATAGAAATAAGAGATATATGGAATTAGGATTAATTGAAATCTGGCATAGAAAATTAGTTGACAAATGGCTTAGAGATTGAGAGACAAATAGACTAGTTATTGAGAGATAAATGGGACAACAAGAACATGACATGAGGCTAGTGACAAGTGACAAGTTTCACAACACTTGCCACTCACCACTCATGATGTATACCCTCTTGAAAGACCATGTCTTTGTCTTTCACTTCTACTTATATTACATCCTTTATTCTTCTTCATTTTCTTTTTATCCATTCACCATACTCACCCTCACTCTCACGACCTTGATTCTTGCCAAAAATCATCATCTTGCTACTCTAAAAAATTTTGTTATCTCTTCTTGTTGATGAAAACCTAGCCTATTCTACCTTAAAAGTTGATGATCGTGTAAGCATTGAACCTTGGAGTTAATCAAGTAGGTGAATCATTGACTTCTTGTGATATATATAGCATAAAATTTATGATGATTATTTAAGGTTGGATTGATAGTGAAAATGGTATTTAATGACTGCAAAAAATTTGATGAATGAATGGATATTTTCATGTTCTATATTTTTTGTATAAAAAGTGGATTATTGGTTGTTTTACAAATATATTATATTTAGTTTTAAAGTTGTATAAATGATGAACATTAGTTTATGTATTGTTATATGGATGTTTTTGACATGGAATTGAGGTGAGAATGAAGACAAAATGTGAATTGAGGTGAGAATGAAGACGAAATGAAGTAGAACTGATGAACTATAAAGAATATATGCTTGATGTAGTAATGAAGTGAATTCAAATCTAGAAAAAAAATTAGGACTACATTTATGATGGTATAAAATGAATGCTAAAGAAACAAATGAGTAGATTTTTGTGGGATTTAACGTAACCAATATGGAAGCTAGACTAGCATGAAATGAAGTATTTTTGTAGGACGTGAATTGTGGAAAATTTCAAACGTTAGTGACGTTTCTAAGTATATGAAATTCATGGAGAATTGAGGAAGAAAGATAGTGCATAACCATGGCACTCATCCCACGACTGTGGCCTATTGTAGTAGGTTCTGTCATAATCGTGGGCCTAGTTATAGATTGATAATTTCTGTTTTTTTGTACTTATTGAACCAATTGAGAAAAAAATCACTCTAAATTAGTGTATTTGGACTTGATTAAGGCTTGAAATGAACCTAGTTTGATGCTTAAATATTTTATTAAAGTGTTGGATATGTTTAGGTTGTTAATTAAGGTTATAACATAAAAATGGATTGTTGATATCAATGAATCAAAATCTGAAAATTTATGAGAGTTATAGAAATGAAAGTGTTCTTGTGATTATAAATGTGATCCAAAGGATATTAGTAAGGTGTACTAAGTATGAAAGATCAAGCATTTCGATATTGTGATATTAAATAATGCAAGAGAAAGGATTGGAGAATACATGAATGAGAATGTATAATTGATGATATTCGAATAATCAAATTTTCTTGAGGTGTAAACCTAAGTGAAAACTAGACATATGCAAGTTATAATGGTTTGAATGATCAAGTCTTGTGATTAAGGATACATACCTGGGAAAGTCATTGAGCATGCATTAAACATGAAATATATATATATGTGTGTGTGCGTGTGTGTGTGTATATGTGTGTGTGTGTGTGTGTGTGCATATGATCAAATACTTATGTGAATGATCAACTTAATAATGTGTAGAATTATGTGTATTACATGATTTAGACGCTCAAGTCGAGCGCCAACATCCAGATATTGTCACCCCGTCGAGGCAAAAACTATCTGGAGCTTACTGTGAGTAACCTAGATGTTTCTTACTATGATTGATTGTATTTACTTAAATTTCAATTATTGAACTGATTTTTATTTGAATTTGATAATTCTAGACATTAATGGTCCAAGGAGTTTGATAATTTAGATTGCAATAAAAGTGTTTCATAATTGAATATGAATCTGAAAGAAATAAATGTACTCAACAAAAATGTTAAATGCCGGACTTAGATCCGATGAGTATATGAAAGTGACTATATAGGATGAGTGAAAGTGATTGATTGCATATAATGTGAACCGATGCATCTCAACATATTAAAATACATGATCAAATAAAGGAGTTCTGACTAGAGTGACTAGTGAAAAGGAGCTTCAAGCTCACAAATGTGCATAAAGAGCTATAGGCTCAGTATATAAAATGAGCCCAGTATCCACATTGGATATAGGACAGCTACTAATGAGCCCAATATCCACAACAGATATAGGACAGTTAAAAAGGCGCTCAGTCACAATAAAGTAACAATGAAAGTGAATCACATTTGCATTTATATTTGTACACATAAATGTATTATATGATAGATTAAGTGAATTTACTGAATTGTGATGTTATGAATGTTTAAGAAAATGAATGGATTATTATGAAATGTATGATGTTCATGATGTATATTCGAGGTGAGGTATATTGCGAAATTAGGTTTGATATGTGATATATGTGTTTGGAATGAGTGAACCATCCTATTCAGTATTTGTTGATGTGATTTATTTGTAAATTGAATGATGAATTGTCTTTGTGATTTGATATGAGTGATCACATCGATGATGGTTCACTCATTGAGTCTGCAAAACTCATCAAAATTGTAAATGCTGATTTTCAGGTACAAGGGAGACATAGTTCCTAAGGCAGACTAGTAGAAGTTTAGTATTGTCGATTTTGGACTCAATAATGGCTCAAAGGTCAATTAGCTGATATTGAGGAGTTTAGATAGAGTATTTTTATGTAGTTTCCTCATTTCTTGTAGAACATGTTGTAAAAAGTAGTAAACTCTTATATGTTTTTGATACTGTACATATGGATTATATAGTGAAATGATACGATGTAAATTATGCTTTAGGAATGGAAATGAGGAGTTTGATCTTTTAATTATTGATATTATGTATGATGCCATATAAGTGAATGTGAATGCTCTAACATGCTGCTTTCATAGAGTATGTTCTCGAATGTCCTCTAGATCTTCGAGAGTGTGCTCTATAATAGTACGGCGTTACATGCCGACACTTGAATTTTTTCTTGTCCTCAAGCAAAACAAAACACAAAACTAAAAATAATTCACAACACAATGCACACTATAAGTCAATGTGATTAAGTAACGTAAGAAATTTTGATGGATTTTCATATAAGCACATGCAAGGTTTTGAGCCTATTAATTGCATTTCATAATCATTATGTTTCTTTGTTCTGTATGATGCTCCCTTAGAAAGATTACCTTCAAAACTTGTATTAAACTAGTTTGAAACTACTAGATGCATTCTTTATATAAATGATTAAGGCCTTCTTTGTTTTGAACCTTTAGCTTAAATGACTTACCAACCCATTTTTCCCTTACCAACCCCTTTGAGCCTTTAACCTTGTTTGTTTCTGAATTAATAACCTTACATTGAAACTCGAAAAACCTATTAGCCTTACCCTGTCATAAGTTTAATGAAGTAATAAGTGAGCATTTGATGTATATGATTTAAGGGCTTTTGTTTGTATTTGATTATGAGATGCTTTAAGAGGCAATTCTACTCATGTTTTACTAATTTTTGTTGCTATTATTTCCTTATTTTTTAATTTTATTTAAAAGAAAAAAGAGAAAGAAAAAGAAGAAGAAAAAAAGAAAAAGCAAAAGAATCTTTGTTTTTGACGTTATTGATTTAAAACGTCTTCGTTTCTATTGTTGAAGGAAATGTAGTAGCATTAGTTAGTGATAAGTAGTTGTAATTTGTGGTATTTATATGCATATATTAGAATTTGTGTTTGGTTGTCCCTTCTTACTTAACACTTTGTTAATATTTGTCAGTTACCATTTGACCTTTTTACCTTACCTTAACCCCAACCCTTAGTAAAAGCCCTTTTTGATCTATGATAATATGTAATCTCTGTGGTAGGGAATTGGTGAAGTTGCAAGCCTATGGTAGTGTAGTATCTAAAAGGGAGTATTGAGTGAAACATTGACCTTAAACACTTAAGTGAAATGAGTGTACATCGTGAGGAAAATCCACCTTAGTTGTATTTTACCTTTGATAAATGGTGTCTACCTTCGACTTTATTTATGTGCATTAATAAAAATATTATGATATATGTAGTAGCTCGATACTTGAGTTTCTTGAAGTTTGAAGGATTGCATATACTCGATCTTCTTTGAAAACAAATTGATAGAATATCTTGATTATTTCTAAATTGCTTGAAGACAATCAATAGTTCAAGTGTGGGGGGATTTGATAGGGTTGAATCATCTTATATTTTATTATACATTTCAATGTCTTTTCAATCCTATTGTTATTATGTTTAAATACTAAATTTGTGTTCATCTTATGTTTATATATAGATTAAAAGAGTGAACACAAATATATGCTATAAGGAAGAAGTTTAACAAAGTTTGGACAGCCATTCATGAAGGAGAAACCATTAAGGGCATTTAGAGGAGAATCAGAGAAGACTAGGGAAATAACCTAAGGCCACAATTGTGGAAAATATGTGAAGATCGTGACAGAAACTTAAACACAAGGTCATGATCATGACAGAGAATGATCGTGGTCTACGTGTAGACAGACACAAGTGATCTTCCTAACTTAAGTTTTTGAAGGGCCTTTTGGACTTTTAGGGTATAGGAAAAACCTAGGTTTTACCCTAAATGGAACATACTATATAAAGAAAGAGAAGAGGGCCGAGAAGAGTAGCCTCTAATCTACCACTTTTTCAAAAAATCCAAAAAGAGAGAGACTCTCAAAATCTGCCATTTTTGGAAAGCTCCAAGAAGAGAGGAGGAACCAGCAGACAAGTTTTGTTATTTTCCATAAGCTTAGCTATTCTCTTTTAGTTTGAATGCTTTATTTTCATATTCATTCTATTAGTTTAAAGCTTTATTAGTGTTAATCACTTTTTTACATGTTCTACAATATTTAGAATGAATGTTTAATGGATTTTGTAATTGAACTTTACGAATTTTGTAAGGAATCTTTATGTTATATCAATGGATATTTATTCCCTCAATTTTTCAGTCTTAATCTTAGTTGTTTTAGCCTATTTACATGATTTTTTAGATATGGATTTGTTAGGTATTTTAATGTTTAATGGTTTATGTTATGTGTTTTTGATTATTTGTGATGCTCTTGATTAATTTGTGCTTAATAGTTAAAGCTTATGCAAGTTCTTAGATTCATGTTCAATTAACTTAGGTTTTTATGTAAGTTGCATGTGCTGGAATTTTTATTTTGATGAAATTAGTTTATAGTTTGTAAGTTGGGTTATGATTAGTCATTTGTTAGCACAAAGAGTTTTGATTTCTATTAAGTTCGTGTTGAATTTTGCTTTTTATCACTTTGTTTATAATTTCCAATTTTGGTTTTATTTGAATGAGTGTGGGTTTTGTTTATATAATATCAATTGTGCTTAATATGAACATGTGTGGCTAGACTACTTAGGGGTTTGGAGATATTTTAAGGATGAAGGGATGGAAATTGTGATAATAGAGTCAAATTTGTCTTAAATTGGTGCTTGTAGGTCTAGGTTGGTTTAGGATTTAGTATAAATGTCATAAATTAGGAACTGCTTATAGGTTTCATCACCCTTTAGTAACGTTCTAATCTGAAGGCTAGGGTTGAGTTTGTGATATTTAATAGTCCATAATGATTATCGGAAGTAGCAATAGGTTAGTTGAATTTATCAAGATACTTAATCAACTAATATGGTATCCCATACCTTTAGGTTACACCTCCCAAACTTATGAGTAGGTGGCCTAAGTTAGTTGTTTCGTAGTACCTAATGAACCTTCACTATTAAGCTTAAAGAGCCTATTTTAGGTTATAGTGGAGATCGAGGCATTTCTAGAACTTATTAGTTTTGCCTATTTTAAAGAAATTAAGATTTTGAGAGCTTAATCGAGTCCACAGGCTAACACCATGTTGAGTGTACCCTTTTGTTTAGATTCAACGATCAATGAACATACCAGAATCCCAAAGACATCTCCAGCCTAATTCTTTACCATTGCTATTAGACTTTTCCAAATTTCCTTTGTTCTTGTCTTTTTGGTTACATTAATTGCATATTAGTTGTCTTCTTTTCATCATTTTAGGATGTTTTGTTTTCTTTTGTTACAACATTTGAAATAGCATTTATACCCTAGCCCTCTTTGGTTCAACCCTAGCTTATAATTTACCTCATATTTTGGTAGTTAGGAATATATTAATCGGTAGTTAACAATGGGCTATCACTCATACTGCTTTTACAATTCTAGTGACATATTGGCCAACATTATGCAGCTAGCCATCTTACTATCATCGAGACGTTTTCTGTATGCTATCTGATCACTATCAGAAACATCGACAGTAGGGGGATCGAGAAGTGGTTCTTCTAAGACGTAACCTAGTTTCTCCGACTTGAGAAATATTCTCAGGTTCCTAAGCCGGTTTAAGAAGTTGGGTCCATTCAACTTATTAGTATACATAAGTGAGTGTAGGTTTACACTAGTGGTCATGTTGTCAATTCTTGCAACCTAATGTCAAAGAGAGAAATGGTGTTAGACTGTACGTAAATGCAAGTCAATTAGGACTTTAATCCATAACCCTCTATATGAATCTGTGAGAACTTGTATAAAAGTTCTCATAGTGGGTCGATATCTAATATCCCTAAGAATGACCTTGGGTTTGCCCAACAAGCTACCTTAGTCAATCAGTAGGTATCGATCATACCAATTACATTTACAATATAACTATCGAATCTAGTGCTATCAATTGTTGATGTGTGAACTCACATTGGGCTATTAACTCTTGATGCATATACATCTCAAGTACACTACCCAACTTCATCTTTGTCCATGTTAACCTTGGGTTTGCCTAAAAAATCAACGCTTCTAGTTAAAGCCAACCCATTAATCCAAAAATCATATTTCCATGGATTGAACATATTCATGTAGAGCGGGCTTAGATTTGCCCAATAACCCCAACTCTAAAACAACTCTGGTTCTCACCATATTAAGGGAAGGCATTAGTTTTAATTTTCTAAGTGAGGGATTTCTACTTGGATCTCATCTAACTAGGATGGTCTTGTATATATCATATATATTTATAGTTAATATAGATATATGGCATGATATGGGCACCCCAATCATATTGGGCTTAAATCCATAACCATCCATCATACAAGTCCAAACAATCCTAACATGCATTATCTAACGCATAAAATTAAAAAAATAATTTTTGTTGTGACAATTTCTCGATCCTAAAATTTGGAAGTCAATTCAACTCTTAAATCGAATTGCTTACTAATTTTAATCTCAACTATATTTAAATTTTTTGTCATTTTGATTTGGAATTTAATACTAATCAAATTAAATTAAACTCCAATTTTCAAAAATTAATTCATAAAATAATACACCTTAACATTATTTATTTGATGTCAAAATTAAACACTTTAACTTTGTCACACATGCCACTTTCTGGTCATACTAGAAAATTTAATGCTCCACTTAAATTAATTCAAAAATAATTTATAAAATTTCCCAAAATTTCTAGAACATCAAATCATCATTCCATACATCTCCAAGTAGTTTCAAGTTCATCAAAATAATTTTGAAATCACCCAAAATCATCAAGATATTCGAAACTATACTTAGACATATAAAAATGACAAATTTGACATATAAAATTTTTCCAAAAATCTAACTTGATAAAATTCAATTTGGCATGCATAAGACATCAAAATAACACATTTTATCATATAAAAATATATTTAAGGTTCTAGAACGGAAACATACACATACAAAATTATCAAACAAAATAGTTCCATTAATTTAAACAAAACCGACCAGATTACTTTACTGTTTGAAAAATTAATTAAAATTTTTTAATTAATTCTGGAAAAATTCCAGGAGATTAAAAAGATTCTAAATATGTTTACCTAATTTTTCCAGAATTAAATTCCAAGAAAAACATGTTCAACCTCAATACTTTAGCCAACTAACATCATATGTTCTACAGGAAAACAATTTTCATGCATGTTGTATAAAATTCGAAAATAAATATTTCAATCGCATTAAAATCAATTTTCAATCATGGATACCATTGAAAACATCTAATGAGCAGATCGGTGAAAGAAAATCATGAAAAAAAATTTCATAATTTAATTTCGAATTTTCTAAGAACAGAACATCAACTGTCACATCCATGCAATCCTATTGCACATGTAATAAAAACTACATCTAATAGGCACATGATGGCTCTGATACCATTGTTGAGTTTTGATCTTTCATCAAATGCATCAAAAATAGAAAACAACAGTGGAAATATAAAACAAAACCCAAAAATCCATGAACTTTCAAGTTCCATTAGATGTAACTTTAACAAAAGATGAACTTAAGATGTATACCTTGCAATCTGCTTCATTCTTCGTTGTCTTCACCTCTTCAGGTTGTCGTAAACCACAACAACCAAAGGAGGACATCTCTAATGATATCCATGCAAAGAGTGAAGCCTGAAACCTCGTAGGAATAATGGCTAGAACATACATAAGGTGCTAGCTTTGTGATGTATTCTTTGAGAGAGTGTTTGTAGAGAGAGAGTGAGAGAAGACGATGAACACTTCACCAAAAAATCTCTAGTTTTCACACAAAACTTGGACGAAATTAATGCTTATTCCACCCTTTGTCTTCCTCTAACCCTCAACATCAATGGAGAGTTAGTGGGACTTAAGTGGTTTTTAATCCCACTTAATTTAGCGTGAAACTTCCACCCCTTCTTTAGAGGGTAATTTTGTCGTCTTGCTTATTAAAGGGTAATTTTGTCATCTTGCTTATTAAAGGGTAATTTTGGCATCTTACCTAATAAGAAAGATTTACATGTGTCATATGATTCACAATCAAATGACCTTAAACTACAACACTTGCGTAGCTTAGTCATGCATCTCTCATATCTTGAATCCCCATCCAAAATCATTTTACTCATTCTTTTCTACTTCATTGCATGTGACCATCAGGTTCCTAGTTATATTGGCCACTTGAATTAACACTTAATTCAAGAAATTAATGAGTGGTATCTACCAACACATCATGACCTTGAATTAATTGGAAAGTCATGAGTGGTATCTACCAACACATCAACACATCATCGTTCTTTTTATCTCTTCTTAGCATTTAACTTTTTGAATTCTATTTATTTGTAGGATACACGAGGGTACTATTTTTATAGTCCTCAAGATAGGAAGGTATTTGTGTCGACGAATGTGACCTTCTTAGAGTAAGAATTTGTGAGAAATCACAAAGGAAGAAGTGAAGTAGTACTAAAGGAGTTAGCTACTTCATCCAAACCAACAGTTGATTTGGATATAGCAGCACAAAATGTCGAATGTATTCAAGAGTAGCCTGAACGTCAAGTTATGCCTAGTCATATTGGGAGGGTTGTGAGACAACTAGGAAGGTATCTAGGTCTAGGAGAAGGCGTAATTGCTATCTCGGACTATGAAGAAATGGATCTCATTACTTATACATAGGCTATTAATGATGTTGATGCAAAAAAATGGCTACACTAATGAAGTCTGGATCCTTGTAGATCTACCACCAGATGTAAAAGCCATAAAAGAGGATTAGATGGAAAGGTAGAGACTTTTAAAGTTAGATTGGTAACTAAGGGTTATACTTAAAAAGAGGGTATAGACTATGAGGAGATTTTTTCTCCTATTGCCATGCTTAAGTCCATCTGAATTCTTTTAGCCATAATAGCCTATTTTGATTATGAAATATGACAAATGGACATCAAGACTGCATTTCTTAATGGGTATCTTAAAGAGACCATTTATATAGCCCAACCAGAAGGATTCATTGAGCCAGGTAATGAGTATAAGGTATGCAAATTGTAGAGGTCCATTTGTGGACTTAATCAAGCATTTAGGTATTGGAACATTAGGTTTGATAAATTTATCAAAACCTATGGATTCATACAAAACCTAGATGAGCCTTATGTCTATAAAAGGATATAAGATGGCAAGGTTACTTTCCTAATCCTGTATGTTAATGATATTCTGCTAATTGGGAATGATGTAGGAATGTCATCTACAGTTAAGGGATGGATCAATGAATAGTTCTCAATGAAGAATTTAGGAGAGGCTAGCTATATTCTAGGGATTAAACTTATAAGGGATCGTAAGAACAAACTGATAGTCTTATCTCAAATAACCTACATTCAGAACATGCTCAATAAGTTTGCTATGCAATATTCCAAGACGGGTTTCACACCTAGTAGACATGGAATCAAACTTTCAAAGGAGCAAGCACCTAAGACCTAAGAGGAGGTCGAATTTGGCAATTAGAAGTTTAATGTATGCTATGCTTTGCACTAGACCAGATATCTATTAAACAGGACTGTTAAGTAGATTTCAGTCCAATCCAGGAATGGAGCATTGGACTACAGTTAAGTGCATACTAACGTAATGCTTGTTTACTCTAGAAATAACCTTATTCTGATAAGATATATAAATTCCAATTTCTAATTAGATGTTGATTCAAGGAAATCAACTTCTGTCTCTATAATTGTTTTAGGAGGTGGAGCCATAGTCTAGAGGAGTATCAAGCCATCTTGTGTTGCTGATTCGACTATAGAGGCTGAGTATGTTGTTATTTGTGAAGCAGCAAAAGAAGCAATCTAGCCCCTCAAGTTCCTGAATGATTTGGCAGTAGTTCCTGAGGCAGAAGATGTCATTACACTTTATTGTGATAATAGTGAGGCAGTGACTAATTCTAAAGAACTTCAGAACCATAAAGCTACTAAACACATTGAGAGAAAGTATCATCTCATAAGGGAGATAATACAACGTGGTAAGGTGAATGTGGTAAAGATTCCCAC
>JAOTJB010346518.1:0-12109 GCA_027123815.1 Erythroxylum minutifolium
TATTATTATTATTATTATTATTATTATTATTATTGTTGTTGTTGTTGTTGTTGTTGTTGTTGTTGTTGTTGTTGTTGAACATGGAATTAGTCTTTTTACACGAAGGCAAACATTGGTAATGAATGTCGATCCAATTATTCGACTAAGGCATGTTTTTATTAAACTACTTGGTTGGAACGTCGCTATAGATTTTTAACGCGGAGGCACACATTTGTGATGCATGTCGATCTGGTTACTCGGCTATATCATGTTCTCAATTGGCTATTAGCTCTATTCATAACCCGAAGGTCAACGGAATGGTTATTTATTTAACAAACTTTTTTTTGCCTACCTTGTTATTTTTGCTACTTGTTTCTATAAAAAATACTAGTAAAGCTACTTAAGTTAAAAGGCCTCAAATTATGGATGAATGTAATAATTTAGAGGGTGACAAACTTACACTAAATCCTAATTAAGCTGTATATTTATCCAAAGAATCTAATTCACTAGTTTTTGCGAGCTAATGATTCTTCATCACCTAATAGACTATGTTTAAAATTAAATCAATTCCAATCCATCTAGGCCATTGACACATTCAAACAATTCACAGAATGTAGCCTAACAACTATGATACCATATGCAAAATCATATACAAAGCAAAACACATAACCCTCCCCAATACATTATCCTCAATGTGAGAAGGGAACAAACAAGCACATAAGAAAAGAAGAAACATAAATTAAAGTAAAAGAGAAAAAGAAAATAAAAATAAAGATGAAGACTAATTTGAAAAAGAAAGGGGTTTAGATAAAATCTCATGGAGGTGGAGGTGGGGATTGAACGCCCTAAGAGTCAACACAAATTACTAACGTTTTATTGAAAGCTCAAAATAAATCTCACTACACCTAACTATTTCAAACAAACTTCTAAACGTGTTAATTTATGGCCCTTAGCTTGACCTTGCATCTATGGCAACATCTTAATTATTCAAAGATAAGGAAATCATATCATTTCCTTATCTTTGGAAATCGCTGCTCCAAGATAAAGCTTGCAACCATGCCCATTGACCTTAAAAGTCTCCTTATTAGCGTTTTCCAGTTTGAGGACTCCATGATCAAAAACTTGAATGATCATAAATGGTCCACTCCATCTAGATTTTAACTTCCCTGGAAGTAACCTCAACCTTGAATTATATAGCAGAACAGTGTCTCCTACTTTGAATGACTTTGTTTGAGACGAGCATCGTACCATTTCTTTACATTTTCCTTGTTGAGTTTGACGTTTTCGTATGCATTATAATGAAGCTCTTCAAGTTCATCCAATTGTAGAAGCCTCTTTTTGGTTGCTTGTTTCCAATCCAAATTTGATTCTTTAATCACCTAGTATGCTCGATGTTCTAATTCAACCGGCAAATGACAAGCTTTCCCATACACGAGCTTATAAGGAGTTGTCCCCATGGGTGTTTTGAAGGCTGTCCTATAAGCCCATAAGCCTTCATCTAGCTTTGTTGCCTAATCCTTCTTGAAGTTGATCACCGTCTTTTCCAAAATTCGTTTCAGCTCCCGATTAACAACTTCCACTTAGTCACTAGTTTGCGGATGGTAAGGTGCAGCAACTCGGTGGTGCACTCCATATCTTTTTAAGAGTGTATCAAAAGATCTGCTACAGAAATATGTGCCTCCATCACTTATTATCGTACGTGGCACTCCAAACCGGTTAAATAACCATTTAATGAACTTCTGCACTGCCTTCCCATTATTGGTTAGAGACACTACTGCTTCAGCCCAACGCGAAACATAATCAACTTCTACTAGAATTTAGATGTTTCCCATTGAAGATGGGAAAGGACCCATAAAATCGATGCCCCATACATTAAAGACTTCCACTTCTTGAATGTTGGATAAAGGCATTTCATCTCTTTTGGAGATGTTACCTTTTCTCTGGCATCAAACACATTGTGCTATGTAAGTCTGAGCATCCTTAAACAACTGTGGCCAATAAAATCCACTCTCAAGTATCCTAGCCACCATTTTGTTGGCTCCATAATGCCCAACATACTGACCTTGATGACATTGCTTTAGGATGCCTATCATTTCCTTCTCTAGAACGCATCATCGCATTAACCCATCTGTGCATGCTTTATATAGAATTGGCTCATCCCATATATATTAGTTACAATTAAGTAAGAACTTCTCCCTTTGTTGGTAAGATAGATCTGACGAAAATTTACCACCGGCAATATAATTTGCGATATCAGCAAATCATGGTGTAGTCAGACTCTCAAGTAGCATCAAAGTATCATCGAGGAAATTTTCATTAATATTGTCATTTGGCTTGCATTCTCCTCCTTCAAGTCTGGATAAGTAGTCTACGACCACATTTTTTGCTCCCTTTTTATCTCTCACCTCTATATCAAATTCTTGTAAAAGTAACACCCATCTAATGAGCCTAGGTTTTGAATCTTTTTTATTGAAAAGGTATTTTAATGCCTCGTGATTAGTGAATATGATTACCTTTAAACCCAAAAGTTATTGTCGAAACTTATCACAAGTATACACTACTGCGAGTATTTCCTTTTCTGTAGTGGTGTAATTCCGCTAAGATCCTGTAAGAGTCTTACCAGCATAGTAAATCATATGCAACTTTTTATCTTTCCTTTGGCCCAATACACAACCTTTGGCTTGGTCACTTGCATCACACATAACTTTGAGCAGAAGTGTCTAGTCCGGTGGTGATAAAATTGGTGCTGATATTAATGCCTCATTTAGTGTGTTGAACGCAGATGTACACTTATCATCAAACAAGAAAGGCATATCCTTGACTAAAATGTTTGTCAAAGGTCTTGCAATTTGCAAAAAGTCCTTGATGAATCAACGAAAAAATCCTACATGACCAAAAAATTCTCATACACCTTTTACATTGCTTGGCGGTGGAAGTTTCTTTATCACTTCTGTTTTTGCTGTCAACTTCGAATCTTTGATGTGAGATTTTATGTCATAGCACTATACCCTCTTGCACCATAAAATGACATTTCTCTCAATTCAGCACCAAATGTGACTCTTCACATCTTTGAAGAACTCTGTCTAAATTAGTTAAACACATTTCGAAATAATCTCCAAAGACTTAAAAAATCATCCATGAACACCTCCATTATATCTTCTATCATGTCAGTGAAGATAGACATCATACATCTTTGAAATGTAACCGGGGCATTGCAAAGCTTAAAAGGCGTCCATCTGTATGTGAAGGTACCATAAGGCCAAGTGAATGTAGTCTTTTCTTGATCATCAGGATAGATGAAAATCTGATTATACCCCGAATATCCATCTAAAAAGCAATAGAATAAATGACTAGCTACCCTTTTTGTCATCTGATCTATAAACGAAAGAGGAAAATGATCTTTCTTAGTCACTCAGTTGAGTTTGCGATAATCTATGCATACTCTCCATCCTGTGACTCTTCTTGTTGAAATTACTTCTCTACCATCACTTTCTATTATCGTCATTCCACCCTTTTTAGGTACACATTATACTGGGCTGACTTATTCACTATCAAAGATGGGATAAATTATCCCTGCACTTAGGAGTTTTATGATTTCCTTCTTAACCACCTCCTTCATGTTAGGATTCAACTTTCGTTAACGCTCCCTCATCCTTCTACATCCTTCCTCTAGGTTTGTTCAGTGCATGCAAACATTTGGGCTTATGCCTTGAATGTCAGCAATTTGCCATCCAATGACTTTCATTCACTTCCTAACAATTTTTACCACCTTACTTTCTTATTTCTCATTCAATTGATTGGAGATTATTATTGGTAATGTTTGACCTTAACCTAGAAATGTATATTTGAGATGTGCAAGTAAATATTTAAGCTCTAATGTCAGTGGTTTTTCTATAGATGGTGGTATGGGTGCTTCATTTCGAACATTTGACTCTTACATCTCATCATCTCCTATAGATTCAAGGTTTTGATATCTATTGTCTGCCTCTACTGACTGTACTACTGCGATGCAACTCTCTACTTGTTCTTGCAAATTTTGATCCATAATTTCAACCTTCCTATATGCGTTGCTCGTTATTGGGTTCTTTAAGGCCTTATTCATATAGAATTTGATCTGATCCTCACCTATTTGAAGTGTTAATTTTCCTTCGTGAACGTCAATTATGGCTTTTCCTGTATTCATAAATGGTCGACCTAAGATCAGTGGGCAGTTCTTATCTTCTTCAAAATCCAAAACCACAAAATCTACTAAAATAATGAACTTATCCACTTACATCAGAACGTCTTCCACTATTCTAAATGGTCTTTTAATAGATTGATCAGCCAACTGAATTAACATCGATGTTTTCTTGACCTTACCCTGTCCTAACTTCCTGAATATCGATAAAGGCATAAGATAAATGCTAGCTCCTAAATCACACAAACACTTTGTAAATTCAAACTTACTAACCACACAGGGTATTATGAAACCCCCTGGATCTTTCAATTTAGATGGCATTTGACTGGTGACTATGGAACTGAAGGTGCCAGTTAGAGTTACTATCTGATTATCTTCCTAAGTACGCTTCTTTAATAATATGTCCTTTTAAAATTTTGCATATTTAGACATTTGTTCTAACGCCTCTACAAAGTAAAGATTTATCTGTAGCGTCTTTAATTTCTCAAAAAATTTGGAAAATTGTACATCTAACTTCTTCTTTTGTAATCGTTAAGGAAAAGGGATTTTTGGTTGTTATAGTGGAGGGGAGACATAAAGAGGGTATTTGCTCATGTACATTTCCTTCTCTTTTTCTTGATTTTTCTCAATAGGGTGGATAGGCTTCTCTATTGTCCTTGTGGGTGGTTCAAGTTCCTTATCTCTTTGAAGCGTAATATCCTTTAGTTGCTTCCTTGGTTTTATTCTTGAAGTGTTAGGAAGATTTCCCAAATTCTATGGAAAGAAGGTGCTTGACAATTGATTTACTTGGTCCTCTAGATTATGGATCGAAGAAGCATGGTTCTTAGTGACTTGCTCAAATTTGCCTTCCAGCTTCTTTTGTGCATCGTCTAAAGTTCCAAGCATATCCAAAAATTCTATCCAACTTGGATTCCATCGAGCTTGATTTATCTTGTTGGAAGCTTGCTTGTCCTTATGGCCTGAACTGTCCTCCAGCATTATTTATCTAAGAGAAGTTAGGGTAATTCTTCCACTTAAAGTTATAGGTGTTGGAGTAGGGATTGTTTCCCCCTCCTCGTCCATATTACGTTCCCATATAATTCACTTGTTCTGAATTGTCTTCCTTCATCAAGTAAAAGTCTAAAGTATCATGGTCCATTTGTCTATAGAGTTCATACTTTAGTTATACGACTTTCACCTGGGCTGGGACGAAGCCTTCATACTGTTGAGCTGTCGCATCAAGTTATCAATTTTTGCTTTCATTTCTGTCATTTGATCGACAGTCATAATTCCATTTTGATCTAAGAAAGTTGTAGTCTGCCTACTTCGTTCGTCCATCCACGGGCAGCTCTTACTCGCCATCTCCTCTATCGGCTTTTTTGCTTCATCAACTATCTTCCTCATCAGTGATCCTCCTGAAGCTGCGTCAATCATGCCTCTCGTCAATGGCTTTACTCTATTGTAGAATGTTTGCAGCAAGAATTCCTTGGGTAAGTTGTGGTGTGGGCACTTTCGTTGCAAATTCTTGTATCTCTCCTACGTTTCGTAGATTGATTTCCCATCACCTTGCTGAAAATTGGTAATTTCCTTAATGATCTTAGTGGTCTTAATCAAAGGGAAATGCTTACTAAGAAAGCACGAACTAGCTGATCCCAAATTGTGACATTGGCTGGGTTAAGGGAATGGTACCAAGCTTTTGCTCTATGTTTAAGAGTAAAGGGGAAAACCCTAATTCGGACCACATCTTTCGACATCTGATGGTATCGAAAGGAATCACAGATTTCAAGAAAGTTCACTATATGTGAATTGGGGTCTTCATTTGCTAGTCCATAAAACTACATATTCTGTTGAAGCATGTTTAGTAGGGCTGGTTTTATTTCAAATGAGGTTGCTTGAACGGGCGGCCTAACTACTCTTTGGCTAGCCGCATTGAACCCTAGTCATATGAAGTCCATAAGGGGTCCGTTGTTGACATTTTTGGTTTGCTCGCTCTGTGATCTATATTCTGCTAAAATTCCTTAACCATTGTTGATTCCACGAGTTCTTCTTCTTCTTCAAGCCGAGCTTTCCTACTGGTTCGTTCTATTTGAGTGATGTCTAAGTCTAAAGTTTCAGCTACATGACACGAACCTCTCATGACTCTTGTGTTCATGCAAGAGCACGATTTCTGAAATAAAAAGAAAGAACAAAAACAAAAATTAAAAACTAAACTAAACGCCTTAAACTATAGAATTAAACTAATCGCCTTCCTGGTAACGGCGCCAAAAACTTGATCGCACGTTTCCAATATGAATAAGTTTTAATAATTTAACTTAGAAATTTCACAAGCACACGAGTCATTCATATAGTACCTAAGGTGTCGATCTCACGAGGATGGTTAATCTAATCCTAAAATCTAAGGCCAGAAACAATTCGCAATAATTCAAATGAACAAAACTAAAGCAAGAATTTATTTTAACTATGTAATCAATTCCAAGAATCAAATTCGAAAATATAAACAAAATAGCAGATGCAACACCCAATTAAGAATCAACCTAAAAACTACCAATTGAGAGAAAGGAGAATTTTATCCAACTTTAATGAAAACCTAACTGATTATAAATTACTGGACTACCGGTTCTAGATGGTCCTAGGGTTGATTACTCTCTCTCGAGTTATAACAATTAACCCTAATTTATAAACCCTAATTAGATTATAGGAATTGCAATATCTCGATTAAAAATCTATCCAAAACTTAAACTAGATCTGAAGTTTTCCAAAATTACCGAAAACCTATGCAAGATCTCTCTTCACACAAATTTGTCGATTTGATTTAATTCTTATTCTATTAAATAACCTAACTCTTGTTAGCCTAATTTAAGAATTTTTCGCTCGGTTTACCCTCTCAGTTCATCAACAAATCATACAAGTGCAAGAAATCTAATAAAAACGCAACAATCAAATTTCATTAATATTGAAGATAAAATCACCCGAAGGTGAGTTTAGACAATCCTCAACATTCAACAATCCTATCACCAATGACTATCTTAAATTCTATGCAATCATAAAATTGAAACTAAACTAGAAATAGAATTGGAATGGATGATGGAGGCAGCAATGGCAAGAAACCTCCTGTTTCGGGAAGTACTTTGTGTAGACTTCTTCTCCTCGTCTCTCTTCCTTCATCTCTTTCTTAATCTCTCGATAAACTCTCTAGGGATTCTGAATTGTGGCTGATGCCAAAGCTCCCTAATCTCTGTTCTTCTTGTTCTTTAAATACCTTTTGCGTTTTGAGTAGCCCTAGGTTTTTTTGGGGTTAAAAAGGTTTGAAAAATCCCTTGAAACTTGATGTTTTCTCTTGTTTGCATGTCTATCTGACGCAGGCCTGCATCCAACCCTTCTGTAGGCCACAATTGTGGGCTATGTCATAGTCTTCTGACACGATCGTGGCATATGGGCCATGATCGTAGGCTGGCTCCAGTGTTTCTGTCACAATTGTGGCCCAAAGTTTCAGCCCGAAAGTCTTCGAAACTTCTCCATTCTTTGATGTTGACTCTGAAACACTAACAAACACATCAAGGTACCTTAAAACCATAATATTTAAGCTCAAAGACTTATACTAACCTATAAAAACACTTAAACACATAAAATAACACAATTATAACCCAAACACATACTAAACACTCAAATTAACTCTTAATACATAGCAAACTAAGCCCTAAAACATGATGCAATTCATACTTATCATTAACTTTGTAGTATTTCAAAGAGATTGAGAAGTGTAAAACTAATGATGCATCTTTGAAGAATAAAATTTAATCATTAGAATTAGTGAATAAAAACCTATTGTCTAAGAATATATCTCTTGAAAATGATTATAACCAAAAGGTATTTGAAAAAGAATTTTTGGAAGAAAAAGTGACTTAGTTAGAAAATGCATTGCTTGAGAATGATTATAAAAAAGTAAAACAATTAGAAGAAAAGGTTGTTGAATTGGCACTTGAAATAGAAAAATCTGTAGGGAAAATCATATCTTTAGAAAAGGATCTTGCAAATTTTGTTGATGGAAAGAATAATTTTGATGCATTACTTCATAATGGTAAAGGTGTCTTTGATAAGGCAGGAATATGATATGATGAAAATAATAATATTAAGTTGTACAAGAACTTCTTTCTTAAAACTAGCAGTAGCCTTAATTATAAGAGCAGGAATCTGTTACATGTAAAAAATGATAGTAACTCTAATTCATCTGTTTTATGCTTCTACTGTGGCAAACATGGACATATTAGTCACTCTTATAACATTCATATAATAAAGAAATTATTTGAGATATATGTTTGGAGATAAAAAGGTTAGACTACTAACTTGAAAGGACCCAAAAAAGTTTGGGTAACTAAATTGAGACAATATATTATGCAGATATACTTTAGAACAGTGAGAAGAGAAAATCAATAGATAGTTGACAATGACTGTTCAAGACACATGACAGGTGAAATACCACACTTAAACTATATTGAAAGTAAAGATGGAGGTAATGTTGTCTTTGTAGACAAAAACAAAGGAAAGATCATTGGAATTGGTAAAATTGGTGTCTTAAACTTTACTTCCATTGACAATGTTCTCTATGTTGATGGTTTGAAACATAACCTACTAAGTGTAAGTCAGTTATATGATAAGGGATATAGAGTCACACTCTATGCATCTCATTGCGAAATAATTGATAATCATAATGATAACATTGTGTTTGTTGGTCCTAGAAATCAGAACATATATTGTGCTCCATTGGAAGACATGTCTTCTAAAAACGTTGAGTATTTTGTGTCTCTAGAAAAGAACTCATTAATCTGGCATAGAAGATTTATCAAAATTTTCCAATAATGAATTAGTAAGAGTTCTACCAAATTTAAATTATGAAAATAATCAAGATTATAAAGCATGCTTAAAAGGAAAACAAGTCAGAAGTAGCTTTCCACCCAATAATAATGTATCTACCAACCAACAACTTGAAATTATACATATGGATTTATTTGGTCCTACTAGAACTCAAAGTTTTAGTGGTAACCACTATAGTTTTGTTATAATAGATGATTATCCTATATCTACATGGGTTTATTTTCTAGCAAATAAGGGTGGTGCTTTTGAAGTTTTTGAGAAGTTCTGCAAAAAAATTTAAATTGAAAAATGGTAATACATTACTTCAATTTGGAGTGATCATGGGGGAGAATTTGATAACAGAATATTAGAAGATTTTTGTGATGATGATGGCATTACTCATAATTTCTCATGACCAAGAACTCCACAATAGAATTTAGAGTCTACAATAAAAGAACTAAGAGAATAGAAGAATCAATATATGTAGTATTTGATTAACCATTACACTCAACAACAACTACTGAATCAAATGATGAAGAGAATCATTTGGTCCTTAAAGATACACCACAAACTCAAATTATACCAGTAGCATCTTCAGATTCACAAGATCAAGAAGGTTCTTCTGAAGCAAAGACAGAGAAGGCTCTTTCTCCAAATATAACTCAACAGCCTCTTATACTTCAAAGGACATCAGATGCTCACAACAGAAGAACGTCAAAAGAATGGAGAGGTCTTGATACACTTCAGTATATTCTGGGAGACCCTTTATAAGGCCTAAGAACAAGAGCATCTTTTAAAAACAATTATGTTGCTTTTGTTTCACAACTAGAGCCCAAAACTGTTGAAGAGGCACTTGCTCATGAAAATTGGACTTCAACTATGAAAGATGAACTAAACCAATTTGAAAGGAACTAAGGTTGGAATCTGGTACTTCATCCACAAAATAAGTCAGTCATGGGAACTCATTGGGTATTTCGAAACAAACTAGACGAAAATGGTAAGGTGGTAAGAAATAAAGCTAGAATTGTAGCTCAAAGCTATAAACAACATGAAGGTATTGATTTTGATGAGACTTATGTTTCTGTTGCTAGACTATAGTCTATCAGAATTTTACTTGCTTTTGCATGCTATGTAAAATTTAAAATATTCCAAATGGATGTCAAAGTGTTTTTTAAATGGATGTATTAACAAAGAAGTGTTTATTAAGCAACCTTTAGGTTTTGAGGACACAGACCACCTAAATTATGTGATGAAATTAACAAAAGCTTTGTATGATCTAAAGCAGGCTCCTCGAGTATGGTATGACAAGTTAAGTAACTTCATACTTGATAATAGCTTTGAAAAAAGAAAATGATCTACTTATAGTTCAACTATATGTCTATGGCATAATATTTAGTGCTACTAATCTATCTTTTAGTGAAGAATTCTTAGCTTTAAAATAAGGAGAGTTTCAAATGAGCATGATGGGTGAACTATCCTTGTTCCTTAGATTACAAATCAAACAAACAGAAAAAGGAATTTTCATTAGCTAAGACAAGTACACAAAGGAACTTATTAAGAAATATCATTTTAAAAATGTCAATCCTATGGGAACTTCAGTGTATACTAGAACCAAGCTTAATAAGAATGAAGATGGCAAAGCTACTAATGAAAGAAAATAAAGAGGAACGATTGGTTCACTTCTATATCTCATAAGTTCAAGACCACATATTATATTTAGTGTGTGCCTTTGTGCACATTTTCAGTTAAATCTTAAAGATAGTCACCTTCAAGTAGTCAAGAGGATTTTTTGTTATCTTCTCCAAACCATGGAATTTGGACTATGGTATCCAAAAACATATTCATTCAACATGATTGGCTATTGTAATACAGATTATGCAGGTGATAAAGTTGATAGGAAAAACACAAGTGGCTATTGTCAATTCCTTGGAGGATGTTTAGTCTCTTAGTCCTGTAAGAAACAAAATTACACAATAATTTCCACAACTGAAGCAGAATATATAGCGGTTGCCAGCTGTTATGTCATATTTTATAGATGAAGCACCAACTCCAGGATTTCTCTCTAAACTTTAGTCATATTCCAATATTACGTAATAGTGCAAGTGCAATCAATTTATTTAAAAATCCAATGCATCATTTTAGGACTAAGCATATAGAAGTTAAACATCAATTTCTTAGGGATCACATTTCAGAAGGAACTATTGAATTATTGCATGTTATTACTGAAAATCAAGTAGTTGACATGTTTACTAAACCACTCTCAAAAGATAAACTTTGACTGTTAAGAAAAGAGCTTGGTATGTGTAGATTATCAGACATCTAACTTTATTCAAAAATTTTATGCTACTTTTGTAGCTATTAGAAGGCTTCTTCGAATGTGCTCACTTAGAAGGCTCTTTCGAATGTGCCTACTTAGAAGGCTCTTATCAATTTAAAGGAAAAGAGTAACTTTATTCAGAGATCGCAGTTAATAAAATGATATCATTTTAATTTTTAAATCAAACGTGCAGTACTGATAGAATGACAGAAGATACAAAAATGATCATACCCCTAGAAACATGTGCATTCTTTCATCTTCACACAAAACCCACTCTTATAAACTGTTCAGCATACCTTGAAACAGTTCCTTACTACTTCCTATCTTTGCTATCCTTTGAAGCTCATTCTATCTTACTGCAATTGAACTCCTTCTTTATCCAATATCTTTCGTAATTACCGACATCTTTTGTTTTTGAAAATGACATGAAATCTAAGGGCTAAAAGGAATCTTTGACACCCACTACTAGCCATGGAGAAACTCTACGCCATGAACAAACCTCTGAAGCTCTTATTTTTGAACCCTTAAGGTCACCTACACCAGAAACACCATAGCATATTATGAACCCATTGTTGCCTCTTCCAAAAACAGCCCCATTTTTTAGAAGAATCCATAAAGACACCCTTATATACATATGGCAGGAAGAAGAAGAATATTCCTTCATCATCACCTCTAGAAGAATCAACTATTAGGGTTATGCAAATATAATGCCCTGCAAGTGTATTTATGTATAACTTAATTTTCTTCCAATTACAATATTGTAATGAAAATATTTATTATTAATAAAACAAAAGAGTTTGGTTTTA
>JAOTJB010346526.1:0-12109 GCA_027123815.1 Erythroxylum minutifolium
TACCGACTTTTGTGAAGTGTTAAGTGATGTGACACGCCACCCTCGCGGGGCACGAATTCGGGTATCACTGTCGATATTAAGTTCGGGTTCGGCGGGAGTGGGGTGTTACAAATTTGCCCATCAAAGGTGCATAGCCACTGTGCCAATGGATTGTGTTACCCACCAAAGGTGTGCCAACAGGTTTTTTCCCAACGAAGGTGTCTAGTGACTGTGCCAATGGATTAATTTGCTCACCGAAGGTGCCTAGCAACTGTGCCAATAGGTTGATCATCCCATTGAATGTCTACTAACGAGATGTTTTTCCTGCCAAAGGTGCCCAACAGGATGTTTTTCCCACCGTAGGTGCCTTGCCACCATACCAACGGGCTATTTTGCCCACCAAAGATGTGTCAACGGGCTATTTTGCCTACTGAAAGTGGTTGGCAACCACACCAATGGGCTATTTTGCCAACTGAAGGTGTCTAGCATTTGTGCAATCATGCTATTTTCCCACCGAAGGTGCTTAACGATCGTGCCAATGTTCTATTTTGCCCAAAGAAGGTGTCTAGCAATCATGTCAATGGGCTATTTTTCCTACCAAAGGTGCATAGAGATTGTGCAAACAACCTGTTTTTCCCACCAGAGGTGCCTAGCGATCGTACCAACGGGTTTTTTTTCAATGATGGTGTCTAGCAACCATGTCAACAAACTGTTTTGCCCGCCAAAGGTGTCTAGAAACCTTAACAGCGGGTGCGTTTCCCACTAAAGATGCCTAAAGGACTAATTTGCCCATTAAAAGTGCGTAGCCACTATGCCAATGGATTGTGTTACCCACCGAAGGTGTGCCAACAAGTTTTTTCCCAAAGAAGGTGTCCAGCGAATATGCCAACAGACTAATTTACCCACCGAAGGTGTCTAACAACTGTGCCAATGGGTCGATCATCCCACCGAATGTGTACTGACGGGATGTTTTTCCCACCAAAGGTGCCCAATAGGATGTTTTTCCCACCGAAGCTGCCTTGACACCATACCAATGGGCTGTTTTACCCACCAAAGTTCTGTCAATGGGTTGTTTTGCCTACCGGACATATGCCAACGGGATGTTTATCCCATCGAAGGTGCTTAACAGGCTATTTTGCCCATTGAAAGTGCCTGACGACAATGCCAATGTACCGTTTTGCCTACCGAAGGGGTGCCAAAGAGGCGTGTTTCCCACCGAAGTTGCCTATTGAACGTGACAACGGGCTATTTTTCCAAATGAAGGTGCCTAGCGACCATACCAATGTGCTATTTTTGCCACTGAAGATGAGCCAACGAGTCATTTTTCCAACCAAAGATGCCTAACGACTGTCCCAGTGTGTTGTTTTGCCCACTAAAGATGAGCCAGCGGGCTGTGTTTTCCACCAAATGTGCCCAACAAGCCATTTTTCCAATCGAATATGCGTAATGACCATGCCAATGGGTTGTTTTGCCCAACGAAAGTACCTAGCGACTGTGAGAACTTGCTATTTTGCACTCCGAAGATGAGCCAACGGACTGTGTTTCCAACAGAAGGTGCTAAATGGGCTATTTTCCTAACAAAGGTGCCTGGTGACTACATTAACAGGCTGTTTTGCCCACAAAAGGTGTGTTAATGGGCTATGTTGCCCATCAAAAGTGCCCAATGAGTTGTTTTGTCCATCAAAGTTGCTTAGTGACCATGCCAATGGGTTGATTTGCCCAGTGAAGGTGTGCCAACGAGCTGTTTTGCCTACTAAAGGTGTGATAATAGGCTATTTTTACCATCGAAGGGGACCAACAGACTGTTTTACACCTTAATGGTGCCTAGCGATCATGCCAATGGGTTGTGTAACATACTGAAAGTATGCCAATGGGCTGTGTTTTCACCAAAGATGTGTCAATGGGCTATTTTACCTACTAAAGGTGCTTAGCGACCACACCAACGGGCTGTTTTTTGCATCGAAGGTGCCCAATGGACTTATTTGCCCACTGAAGGTTCCTAGCCACCGTGCCAATGAGTTGTGTTGCTGACTGAAGGTGTGCCAATTGGTTGTTTTCCCAATGAAGGTGCCTAGCGACTATCCCAACTGGCCATTCTTCCCATCGAATGCGTACCAACGGGATGTTTTTCCCACCGAAGGGGCCCAATAGGTTGTTTTGCCCATCTAAGGTGCCTAGTGATTATGTCAATGTGCTGTTTTGGCCATTGAAGTTACCTAGCAAAAGGGTTGTTTTCCCACCGAAGGAGCCTAGCGATCACGTCAACGGGCTATGTTCTAACTACTAAGCCAATGGGCTGTTTTGCTCAACGAAGGAGGCTAGTGACCATTCCAACCTACTCTTTTGCCCATCGAGGGGATGCTAGCGAGCTGTGTTTCCTACCGAAAGTGCCTAGTGAACATGACAACGGTCTGTTTTTCCAAATGAAGGTGCCTAGCGACCGTGCCAACATGCTGCTTTACCTATTGCAGACGAGCCAATAGGTTATGTTTCCCACTCAAGGTGGTCGATGGGCTGATTTCCTACAAAATTTGCTTAGCGACAGTGCCAATGTGTTATTTTGCCCACTAAAGCTGAGCCAACCAGCCGTGTTTCCCACCAAAGGTGCCCAACGGGCTATTTTTCCCCTTGAAGGTGTGTCAACAGGCTATTTTCCCACTGAAGGTGTGCCAACGGGCTGTCTTTCCCATCGAAGATGCCTAGCCATCGAGCTAATGGGTTGTTTTCCCTAACGAAGGTGCTTAGCGACTGTGCCAACATGCTATTTTGTCCACCGAAGATGAGCCAATAGGCTGTGTTTCCCATCAAAGGTGCTTGGTGACCCTGACAACAAACTGTGTTTCCTATTGAAGATGCCTAACGATTGTGCCAACGGGCTATTTAGCCCATCGAAGGTGTTCCAACGGGCTGTGTTTCCCAACAAAGGTACCTAGTGAATATGCCAATAGGCTATTTTTCTCATCGAAGTTCTGCCAACGACTGTTTTGCCCACTAAAGGTGCCTAAGAAGCTATTTTTCCCACCGAAGGTACCTTGCCACTAAGCCAACTGGTTGTTTTGCCCACCAATGTTCTACAAATGGGTTGTTTTGTCTACCAAAGTTATGCCAACTGGATGTTTATCCCATTGAAGACCAACGGACTATTTTGCCCACTAAAGGTGCCTAGTGACAGTGTATGCCATTTTGCTCACCAAAGTGGTGCCAACGAATCGTGTTTCCCACCAAAGGTGCCTTATGAACGTTACAATAGGCTATTTTGTCAAATGAAGGTTCCTAGTGACCATGCCAACATGCTATTTTTCCCACTAATATGAGCCAATTGGTTGTGTTTCCCACCAAAGGTGCCTAACAGATCGTTTTTCTCACCAAAGGTGCCTGGCGATCGTGTCAAGGGGTAATTTTGCCCATTGAAGGTGTGCCAATAGGCTGTGTTTCCCACAAAAGGTGCCTAGCTAACATGCCAATGGGCTCTTTTGCCTAACAAAGGTGCCTAGTGACTGTGCCAGCTTGCTATTTTTCCCACTGAAGATTAGCCAATGGGCTGTGTTTCTCATCGAAGATGCCCGACGAGCTGCATTTCCCACCAAAGGTGCCCAGAGACCGTACCAATGAGTTATTTTGCCCATCAAAGGTGTTCCAACGATCTATTTTGCTAATAGAAAGTGTGACAACAGGCTATTTTTCCTATCGAAGGGGACCAAGGGACTGTTTGCCCCCCATTGGTGCCTAGCGACCGTGCCAACAGGCTATGTAACCCACTGAAGGTGTCCCAATGGGTTGTTTTTCCCACCGAAGGTGCCTAGTGACCTTGCCAACCTGCTGTATTGCCCACCGAAGGTGCGGCAATGGGTTCTGTTTCCTACGTAGGGTGCCTAATAGACTATTTTCCCACCAAAGCTACCTAGTGACTGTGCCAACGGGCAGTTTTGCCCACTAAAAGTGTGCCAGCAAGTTGTGTTTCCCACCGAAGGTGCCTAATGGGTTGTTTTTTCCCATCGAAGATGCTTGGTGACTTTGTCAACGGGCTGTATTTCCTACCGAAGGTGTGCCAAAAGGTTGTGTTTCCACCAAAAGTGCCCCATAAGTTATTTTTCCCACTGAAGGTGCATAGCATTCGTGTCAATGGGCTATTTTGTCCATTAAAGGTGCATCAACGAACTATTTTGCCTACCGAAGATGTGTCAGTGGGCTGTCTTCTCCACTGAAGGTGCCCAACAGACTGTTGTGCCCACTGAAGGTACCTAGCGACTATGTCAACGGACTGTGTTACCTACCAAACATGTGTCAACGGGTTTTTTTCGAACTAAATGAGCCTAAAGAATGTGCCAACTGGCTGTTTTGCCCATAGAAGGTGTATAGCAGTCATGCCAATGGGCTATTTTTCCCACCGAAGGTGTGCCAATAGGCTGTTTTTCCCACCAAAGGTGGGAAGAAAATGTGCAAATGGGCTATTTTTTCCACTAAAGGTTCCAAGTGATTATGCCAACATGTTGTTTTCCAACCAAAGGATTACAAACATGCTCTTTTTCCCACTGAAGGTGTACAAAATGGCTATTTTTGCGCCGAAGGTGCCTAGCAAATGTATCAATGGGCTATTTTGCCCATCAAAGGTGCCTAGCGACCATGCCAATGTGTTGTTTTATGTGCCTAAGGTGTGCCAACGGCCTGTGTTTCCCACCGAAGGTGCCCAATGGGTTGTTTTTTGTACCAAAGGTGCTTCGTAATCGTGCCAACAAGCTGCTTTACCCACTATAGCCAACGACTATTTTTTGAACAGATGGTGCCTTACGACCGTGCCAACGAGCTGTTTTGCCCATCAAATATCTGCCAACGGGTTGTTTTACTTATCGAAGGTTAGCTAACATGCTACTTTTCTAACCAAAAGTGCCCAATGGAGTGTTTTTCCCACTAAAGGTGTCTAATGACCATACCAACGGGCTATTTTGGCAGCCGAATGTGTGCCATCTAGCTATTTTTCCCACTAAAGGTGCCTAACGACTGCACCAAAGGGCTATTTTGCCAACCGAAGGTGACTAGCAATCGTGTCAACGTGCTGTTTTTACCACCGAAGGTGTGCCAACAATCGATTTTACCCAACAAAATGATGCCTAGCGACAGTGCCAACAACCTATTTTGCCTACTGAAGGTGCCTAGAGATACTACTAACGGGCTGGTTTGTCCATTGAAGGTGTGCCAACGAGTTATTTTTTGCATCGATGGTGCCTAGCGACCATGCAAATAGGCTATTTTGCCCACCTAAGGTGTGCTAACGAGCTATTTTGCCTATTGAATGTGTGCCAATAGGTTGTTTTTCCCAACAAAAGTGCCTAATGGACTGTTTTTTCCCACCAAAGATACCTGGCAACCGTGCCAATGGGCTATTTTACCCACGAATGGTGTGCTAACGAGCTATGTTTCCCAGTGAAGGTGCCTAATGGGTAGTTTTTCATACCAAAGATGCCTAGTGACCGTGAAAACGAGCTATTTGTCTCGCCGAAGGTGGTAAGCAATCTTATTAACGTGTTGTTTTGCCCACCAAAGGCAACGGGCTGTGTTTCCCACCGAAAGTTCCCAATGGATTGTGTCAGTATGATGTTTTGCTCAACGGGCTGTATTTCCCACTGAAGGTGCCCGACGGGTAGTTTCTCCTATCGAAGGTGCCCAGCAACCATGCCAATGTGTTGTTTTACCCTCCGAAGGTGTGCCAACAGGCTGGGTTTCAAACCGAAAGTGCCTACCAGGCTATTTTTCCTCTCGAAAGTGCCTTCCAACTGTGCCAACGACTGCTTTACTTTTCGAAGCTGCATCAATTGGATAGTCTTCCTACCGAAGATATGCCAATTGGATGTTTATCCATCCAAAGATGCCCAACGGACTATTTTGCCTATTGAAGGTGACTAGTGACAATGCCAATTTGCTGTTTTTCCATCGAAGGTGTGCCAACAGGCTGTGTTTCCTACCAAAGATGCCTAACAGGTTGTTTTTCCTACTAAAGGAGCCTAACGAACGTGCCAACATGCCAACGTGCTATTTTGCCCACCAAAAGGTGTGCCAACGGGATGTTTTTTCCACAGAAGATGCCTAGCAACTATCTCAACGGCCTGTTTTGCCCACAAAAGGTGTGCCAACAAGTTATGTTTCCCATAGAAGGTGCCTAGTGAATGTACCAAAGGTTTGTTTTGCCCAACGAAAGTGCGTGGCGACCTTGCCAACGTGCTGTTTTGCTTAACAAAGATGTGTCAACGAGTTGGATATCCCACCGAAGGTGCCCAATGAGCTGTTTTTTCCACTGAAGGTGCCTAGTCACCGTGCCAACTGGTTGTTTTTCCCACTAAAGGTGTGCAAAATATCTATTTTGCCTATCAAAGTTATGCTGACGGGCTGTTTTCCCCACCGAACATGCTTCGCGATCGTGTCAATAGACTATTTTTCCTAGCAATGGTGACCAATGGACTATTTTGCCCACCAAAGGTGCCTAGCAACCTTGACAATGGGTTGTGTTACCCTCCAAAGGTGTGTCAATGGGTTGTTTTTACCACCGAAGGTGCCTAGTGACTATGACAACATGTTGTGTGCCGATTGAAGGTGTGCTAACGAGCATTGTTTTGCACCAAAGGTGCCCAATGGGCTGCTTTTCCCACTTAATGTGCCCAGCGACCATGCCAATGGGCTATTTTACCTACCAAAGGTGTACCAATGAGCTACGTTCCCCACTGCAGGTGCCCAATAGGCTATTTTTCCCATTGAAGGTGCTTAGCGATCGTGCCAATGAGCTATTTTTCACAACGAAGGTGTGCTAACAGGCTATGTTTCCCACCTAAAGGTACCCAGCATGTTGTTTTTTCCACAGAAGATGCCTCGAGATTGTGCCAACGGGCTATTTTTCCCACTGAAGGTGCGACAACGGGTTATTTTGCCTACCGAAGGTGCCTAGCGACTGTGCCAACGTGCTGTTTTTCCATCAAAGGTGTGCCAACAGGCTATGTTTCCCACCAAAGGTGCCCAACAGGTTATTTTTCCTACTAAAGGAGCCTAGCGAAATGCCAACGTGCCAATGTGCCAACGGGATGTTTTTTCTACGGAAGGTGCCTAGCGACTATCTCAATGGGTTGTTTTACCCACAAAAGGTGTGCCAGTAAGATATGTTTCCT
Source organism: Erythroxylum minutifolium (assembly GCA_027123815.1). NCBI lineage: Eukaryota > Viridiplantae > Streptophyta > Magnoliopsida > Malpighiales > Erythroxylaceae > Erythroxylum > Erythroxylum minutifolium. Next base: position 7,131 of record JAOTJB010346526.1, read on the forward strand.
ACAGAAGGTGCCTAGCAAACGTACTAAAGGTTTGTTTTTCCCAACGAAGGTACGTAGCGACCTTGCCAACATGCTGTTTTTCCAAAAGTAGATGTGTCAATAAGCTAGGTATCCCATCGAAGGTGCCCAACGGTCCATTTTTTTCACTGAAGGTGCCTAATCAACGTGCCAATTGGCTATTTTTCCCACTAAAGGTGTGCAAAATATCTATTTTGCCTACCAAAGTTGTGCTGACGGGCTGTTTTTCCCACCGAACGTGCTTAGTGATTGTGCCAATAGGCCATTTTTCCCAGCAAAGGTGACCAATGGACTATTTTGCCCACCAAAGGTGCCTAGCAACCTTGAAAATGGGTTGTGTTACCCTCCAAAGTGTGGCAATGGGTTGTTTTTCCCACCAAAGGTGCCTAGTGACTATGACAACGTGTTGTGTGCGCAATGAAGGTGTGCCAACAAGCATTGTTTTGCACCAAAGGTGCCTAACGGGCTGTTTTTCGCACTTAAGGTGCCTAGAGACTGTGCGAATGGGCTATTTTTCCTACCAACGGTGTATCAACGAGCTGTGTTCCCCATTGCAAGTGCCTAACTGGTTGTTTTACCCATCTAAGTTATGCAAACAAGCTATGTTTCCCACCTGAAGGTGCCCAATAGGTTGTTTTTCCCACAGAAGGTGTCTTGAGACTGTGCCAACGGGCTGTTTTTCCCACTAAAGGTGCATCAACGGGTCGTTTTGCCTACCAAAGGTGTGCCAATGTATTTTTTTTCCAACTGAAGGTGCCCAACAGACTGTTTTACCCAGCAATGATACCTAGCAATTATGCCAACGACTTGTATTACCCACCAAAGGTATGCCAAAGGATTGTTTTTGCCACCAAAGGTGCTCAGCGAACGTACCAACGGGCTATTTTGGCCATCGAAGGTGCTTAGCGATGTGCCAATAGGTTGTGTTACCCCCCGAAGGTGTGCTAACAGGTTATTTTTCCTATCAAAGATGCTTAGAGAATGTGTCAATGGGCTATTTTGCCCATCAAAGGTGCCTAAAAACTATGCCAACATGCTATTTTTCCCATTGAAGGTGTGCCATCATGCTATTTTTCCTTCCGAATGTGTGCCAACACTTCGTTTTTCCCATTAAATGTGCCTAGAAAAAGTGACAATGGGCTAGTTTTCCCATTAAAGGTGCCCAGCGACTATGCCAACTTGTCGTTTTTCCCAACAAATGTGTACCAATGGGTTGTTTTGCCCACCAAATGTGCTTGGTGACTATGTCAGGGGGTTGTTTTTCCCACCAAAGGTGCACCAACGGGTTACCCACCGAAGGTGTCCAATGGGTTGTTTTTCCCACCAAGGTGCCCAACGACTATGCCAACAAGTTATTTTGCCCACAAAAGGTTTGCCAACAAGCTATGTTTCCCACTGAAGCTACCCGATGGGTTATTTTTCCAATCAAAGGCTCAATGGGTTGTTTCTCCCACTGATGGTGTGCCAACAAGTTTTGTTTCCCAGTGAAGGTGCCCAACACGCCTCTTTCCCATCGAACGCATGAAGAGACCGTGCTAAATGGTTGTTTTCTTATCCAAGGTGTTCCAACTGGCTGTTTTTCATGCAGAAGGTGCCCAACAAACTGTTTTGCCCACTAAAGGTACTTAGGGAACTTGTCAACGAGCTGTGTTATCCACCGAAGGTTAGCCAATGGGTCTTTTTTCCCATCAAAGGTGCCTAGCAAACGTGCCAATAGGTTGTTTTGCCCACCGAAGATGCTTAGCGACCTTGCCAACGTGTTGTTTTTCCTACAGAAGGTGCCCAACGGGCTAATTTTTCCAACAAAGGTGCCCAACGGACTGCTTTTCCCACCGAAGGTTCCTAGCAACTATGCCAATGGGCTATTTTACCCACCTAAAGTGTGCCAACGAGTTGTGTTCTCCATTTTAGGTGCCCAATGGGCTGTTTCTCCCATCGAAGGGCTTAGTGACCGTACCAACGAGATGTTTTTCCAACCAAAGTTATGCCAATAGGCTATGTTTCCTATTGAAGGTGCCCAATAGGTTGTTTTTTTAAGCAAAAGGTGCCTTGTGACTGTGCTAACAGGTTGTTTCGCCTACCAATGGTGTGCCAACGGGTTGTTTTTCTTACTTAAGGTGCCCAACAGACTGTTTTTCCAACTGAAGGTATCTAGCTACTATGCCAACGGGTTGTATTACCCACTGAAGGTGTGCCAAAGGCTGTTTTTGACACTGAAGATGATCAGTGAATGTGTCAACAGGCTGTTTCGTCCACCAAAGGTAATTGGGGACTATACCAACGGGTTGTGTTGCCTACCGAAGGTGTGCCAACGGGCTTTTTTTCCTAGTGAAGATGCTTAGAGAATGTGCCAATGGGCTATTTTTCCCACCAAAGGTGCTTAACGACTATGCAAACATGTTATTTTTCCCACTAAAGGTGTTCCAACGTGTTGTTTTTCCCACAGAAGGTGTGCCAACAAGCTGTTTTTCCCATAGAATGTGCCTAGAAAATGTGTTAATGGGCTATTTTTCCTATCGAAGATGCTTGGCGACCGTGCCAACAGGTTGTTTTTCCCAAAAAATGTGTACCAATGGGCTATTTTGCCCATCAAATGTTCCTAGGCACTGTGTCAAGGTGCTGTTTTCACACCGAAGGTGCACCAACGGGCTGTGTTGCCTACCGAAGGTGTCCAACGGGCTATTTTTCCCACCAAGGTACCTAACTACTGTGCCAATGGGTTGTTTTCCCCATAAAAGGTATGCCAACAAGCTATGTTTGCCACCAAAGGCCTAATGAGTTGTTTTGCCCATTGATGGTATGATTTGTTTCCTAACGAAGTTGCCCAATATACTACTTTCCCATCGAAGGAGTGAAGAGACCGTGCCAAAGGTTTGTTTTTCCTATCGAAGGTTTACCAACTGACTATTTTTTCAATAAAAGGTGCCCACAGCCTATTTTGCCCACTGAAGATACCTAGGGAACATGTCAACAGGCTATGTTGCACTCTAAAGGTCAGCTAATAGGCATTTTCTCCCATTGAAGGTGCCCAGCAAAGATGCCAATAGGTTGTTTTGCCGGTCGAAGTGCCTAGCGACTATGCAAATGGGTTATTTTTCCTACTAAAGGTACCCAACGGGTTATTTTTTCAACCAAAGGTGCCTAATAGACTGCTTTTCCCATCTAAGGTGCTTAGCGTCCATGCCAATGGGCTGTTTTTCCACCAATGGTGTGCAAAAAAGTTGTGTTTCCCACCGAAGGTGCCCAACAGGTTGTTTCTCACGCAAAAGATATCTCAAGACATTGCGAACGAGCTGTTTTGCCCATCAAAGTTGCGTCAATGGGATGTTTTGCCTATCGACGGTGTGCCAATAGGCTGTTTTTCCCACTAGAAGTGCCCAATAGACTGTTTTGCTCACTAAAGGTACCTAGTGACTATGCTAATGGGCTGTATTACCCACTGAAGGTGTGCCAAAAGTCTATTTTTGCTATCAAAGGTGCTCACCGAATGTGCCAATGGGCTATTTTCCCACCAAAGTTTCTTGACGACCGTATCAACAGGTTGTGTTACCTATCAAAGGTGTGCCAACAGGCTATTTTTCTCACTGAAGATGCCTAGAGAATGTGTCAATGGGCTATTTTGCCTACCAAATGTGCCTAACAACTGTGCCAACATGCTATTTTTTCCCACTGAAGGTTTGCCAACATGCTGTTTTTCTCACCTAAGGTGTGTTAACAGGGTATTTTTCCCACCAAATATGCCTAGTAAATGTGCCAATGGGCTATTTTTCCCATCAAAGGTGCCTAGCAACTGTGCAATTAGGTCATTTTTCTCAATCAATATGTACCAACGAGTTGTTTTGCCTATTGAAGATGCCTAGCAACTGTGTCAAGGTGCACTTTTTCCCATCGAAGGTGCACCAACTAGTTGTGTTACCCACCGAAAGTGTCTAATGGTTTTTTCCCCACTAAGGTGCCTAACGACTGTGACAACAGGTTGTTTTGTCCACAAAAGGTGTGCCAACGAACTGTGTTTCCCACCGAAGTTGCCCAACGAGCTATTTTCCTACCAAAGGCTCAATGGGTTGTTTTGCCCACCGATGGTGTGCCAACTGGTTTTGTTTCCTAATGAAAGTGCCTAACAAACTGGTTTCCCATCTAAGGTGCCATGAGACCACACCAAAGGGTTGTTATTCCTATCAAAAGTGTTCCAACGGGTTGTTTTCCCTACAGAAGGGGCTCAGCAGACTATTTTGCAGACTAAAGGTGCTTAGATAACAGGTCAACGGGATGTGTTGCCCACCGAATGTCAGCCAACGGGCAATTTTTGCATTGAAGGTGCCTGGCAAACGTGCCAACAGGTTGTTTTACCTATCGAAGGTGCCTAGTGACTGTACCAACGGGCTGTTTTTCCTACCGAAGGTGCCTAACAAGTTGTTTTTTTCTATCGAAGCTGCCCAACGGGCTGCTTTTCCCACCTAAGGTGCCTATCGACCATGCCAATGGGCTATTTTGCCAACCAAAGGTGTGCCAACGAGCTGAGTCCCCCACTGCAGGTGCCTAATAGGCTGTTTTTCTTATGGAAAGTGCTTAACGACCATGCCAAATGGTATATTTTGCCCACCAAAGGTGTGCAAACAGGCTGTGTTTCCTATCGAAGGTGTCCAATAGGTTGTTTTACATGCAGAAGGTGCCTCGAGATTGTGCCAACGAGTTGTTTCTCCTACTGAAGGTGCATTAACGGGCTATTTTTCCTATCAAAGGTGTGCCAACAGGCTGTTTTTCCCACCTAGGGTGCCCAACAGACTTTTCTGCCCACTGAAGGTACTTGGCATCTATACCAACGTGCTTTATTACAAACTGAAGGTATGCTAAAGGGCTATTTTTACCATCGAAGGTGCTCAGTGAATGTGTCAACAGGCTGTTTTACCAACCAAAAGTGCTTGACGACCGTGCTAACAGGTTGTGTTGCCTACTGAAGA
>JAOTJB010346574.1:0-12105 GCA_027123815.1 Erythroxylum minutifolium
CAATATACTTTTGATAAAATGTTGGAAAAATAGATGAAAATTATTTTTATGATTTTTTAAAAATTTAAAGGATGAAATCATAAAAATTAAAAGACAAGTCCAAATGTCACCAAATATTACAGAGTAACTCTAAAAAATATTTTTTAAATAGATGATAAAGTCCACTTGAACGTTAAGTTTTGTATATTATAAGTGCAATCATACTAGCACTAATGTACCAGATCTTATCAAAACTACGAAGTTAGATGTTCTTGTGTGAGAGTAATATTAGGACGGGTGACTTCTTAAGAAATACTCGTGTTGCACCCCTCTTCCACATCTTTAGGAGCTCTCCACTATTATCAAAATGTTCTGAAGGATGGCGTTTTAACTCCACCAGTTGAACTACTAAAGGCTAGAGCGAGAGCTTGGCCGCGAGCATTGGTTGGTATTTTTTAGTCCAAAAGACCAGCCCTCCTAGTAAAAAATGCTTAGGCTAAAGCTAGGTAGGAAAAGAAGGGGCTGTAAAAGGTCATGTTGTAAGAAGATGGTACGATTTTATTTAATTTTTTTGATGATTTTTGCTTGTCGAAAATAGTTAAAAAGGGTCCATGTAGGCATGGAAAAATCGGCCCAGCTCGGCCCGGCCCACGAGTTTGGTCAAGTCAAACCGACTTATAGGTCGGTTGGATATGGCCCTTGGCATTTTGGGCCAGGCTATAGGCTGCGGGCCAAGGTGGCTGGGTTGGGCCATGTCCTGAGCTGAGCAACCTAGTTCATGGCCTGTGGCCCATAGGGGCCACGAACAAAACCACGTCGTTTTGTTTGTTGCAAAACGATGTCGTTTTGTTTAGCTTTAAATTATTTGTTCTACCAATAAAACGATGTCGTTTTGCTTTAAGAGTAAAACGACATCATTTTTTAACTAGAAAGTTAATTCGTTTTCACTTGCAACGAACTCATTTCTCTTGCCTGCCTCCATCTTCTTCGTTTCACTTTGCCTTCGATCTTCTTCTTCTATATCATTTGTCGTGGCAACGTTGAGGGTAAGCTCTTATTCTCTCTTCGTCATTTAGGTTTTTTTGGTTATCTTGACATGTGATGTGGCTAATTTGAGAACTTTGTACGTTAATATTGGGAATATGGGATAATGCTTGTAATGTGTTTGATGAAATGCTGCAGATATTGATCAAACCATCTTTTTAAGATTGTAATGTGTTTGTAATGTGTTTGACCAATGCTCTATCCTGATTTTTTCAATTCAGTGTTGGCATAGAAAAGCCTAAACGTGTTGTAAACTACGGACTTCTTACTTATTAAAATTTATATAAATATATCTCTAAACTCTTTTTTAAGAGATTAAAACTTGTTTTTCTCAACTAGTATTAGAAAATCAAAATGTCTTTATCAATAATTATAGCAAATTCTCTGAAAAGAAATAGGGATCACAAGATATTTGAATGGAGTTTTAGATAATTAGAGACCTGAGATTTATAGCAAGGACTATTCCAATGATGAAAGGATTGTTGAAATGAAAATCTAACTTTTTCTATTATTGATTGAGAGGCCTAATATCTCCTCAAATTGCTGTAAGCAATCTAATAGTAGCTTAAAGGAATTTTTTTTAGCTCCATAAAATACTAATAGATCATCAACAAAAGAATGATTAAATAACTTAACTTTCCTGCATTTACAGTGGCATCTAAATGGATTCCCTAGATAAGTGTGGAAAGAAATCATTTTTGTGAGTACCTCTATAGCTAGTGCAAACAAGTAAGGAGATAAAGGATCCCCTTTGTCTAACTCCTTTTGCACCTTTAAAAACTTAAGTGGCTTCCCCATTTACCGAGATATTGAACAAAGTTATTGATATATATTGATACACCTAGATGATGAACACTGAGGATGAACTATAAGCTTATAAGGAATGAACTATAAAATTCCAATTGAGATTGTCAAAGGATTTGGAGAAATCAATTTCCATTGAGCAACTTTAATAAGTTTTTAGAGTGGTAGTCCTTAAAAAATTTTTAAGGTGTTAGTAGATTGTCTCCAATTCTCTTACCTACAATGAAACTAAACTGGGAGATATTGAATAGTGCATTCATAAGAGATTTTAATCTGGAGGCTAGTATCTTAGAGATTATCTTGTATAGAATAGTGCAATAAGAAATTGGTCTAAAGTCTTGGAATAAGGAAGGATTGGGTACTTTAGGCAATAGACAAATGAAGGTTTTGTTCAATTCTTTAAAAAGGATGTTTGAGTTAAAGAACTCTTTGACTAGGTTACAGATTTTGGGCTTTAATAAATTTAAAGATAGATGGGAAAAATAAACATTGAATCTATTTGGTCCTGGAGCTTTGTTAGGGTTGAAGCTGAAGAAAGAATTTTTTATTTCAAGGTTAGCTATAGGTTCAATTTCATTATGTATTTAGGTTAGATTAATATTTGGGTTGATGAACTTAGAGAGCTAAAATAAAAACTAGTAAAGGTTGACTTTGATCCTAAGAAGGTTTTGAAATGATTAAAAGCTAATTCTTTCTATTTGTCTTGGCCAAAGCAAGGAATGCTAGAGGAATCTAGGATTCCTTAAAATTTTACTGGAATTCCTTTTACTTTGATTACATTTGTGGAAGAATGAAGTATTGTCATCTCCATCCCTTAGCCAAGCAATCCTAGCTTTCATTTTTAAACATTCTATAAATTCTTTATTAACTTTCCTTGTTTTTTATATTTTATTTCTAACCTCAAGTATTGATATGTTTTTTGTAAGATGGATGAACATATTCCTTCAGTTGAGAGTTCTAATCCACTACTGGAGATAGAAGTAGAAACTTCTATTCCTACATAAAGTAATAATAGAAGTTCAAATAGAACTCAAGTTAGTCAACATAAAAGTGAAGTTTGGAATCACTTTAAGAAGACTATATTGATGGATGAAATTGAAAAAGCAGAGTGTAATTATTGTCATAAGTTATATTCTAGTGGTTCAAAAGGTAGAACGTCTTATTTAAAGAGACATACGGAATCATGTACTAGAAGGAAGATGGTTTTTGGAGGTCAAATATTTTTGTCCCCTAACCTTATGAAAGGAAAGAATGAAATAACCTTAATAACTTTTGACAATAATAGATCAAGAATTTTGATGGCTAATATGGTTATTGGAGATGAATAACCATTAGCTATAGTTGAAAGCAAGAGATTCAGGATATTTCTTAATTCACTCTAACCGACTTTCAAGGTTCCAAGTCGGAATACATTGAGGAATGATATTTTCAAAATTTATGAAAACAAGAAGAGAGAAACATTAAGAGCATTGTTGAGTGTTCAAGGATGAATTGCCATAACAACGGACGTGTGGATGGCCGATAACCAAAAAAAGGGTTACATGGCAGTGACGACACATTATGTTGATAATGATTAGAAGTTATACAATAGACTTTTGAGGTAATTTATATTCTTTAATATTGTTATCATTTACTTTTTTCATTATTTTATGAATTTAGGATTCATGTTGGTATGCTTTTTTATGATAAGTTCATTTATATGCTGACTCCGCATATAAGTGAAAATTGGCAAATGTATTGAAAGATTGTTTGATAAATTTGAACATCGATAACAAGGTATCCTCCATCATAGTCGATAACAAAGGGTAAGATGCAAGTTGGGAGCTTATTGGCTAGAGGTAAGTTGTTTCATATGTGTTGTTTTGTGCATATTCTTAACTTGATTGTGAAGATTGGGTTAGAGATGATAAAGTAAGCAATAGAGTGTATTCATGATAGTGTTTTATATTGGAATGCAACTCCTAAAAGAGTTAAAACTTTTGAAGATGTTGCACAAATTTTATTCATTCCTTGCATAACGGAGTTAGTTTTAGATTGTCCTACTAAATGGAACTCAAACTTTAAGATGTTGGAGTCGGCAATCCCTTATGCTTAGCTATTCATTAGACTAGCCAAAAGGGATTCTCAATATACCTGTGTACCATCAGAGGATCAATGGGACTTGGTTAGAGAATTTTGTATGAAGTTAAAATTATTCAATACTTGGACTGAATTATTCTCAGGAACAAAATATCCAACTTCGCACTGTATCTTTAGCACTATGTCCAACATAAAACATGTTTTATCATTGTGGGTGTTTGAATCCAATGCAATGATTCAGACTATGGCGGAGCGGATGATGAAGAAGTTTAATTCTTATTAGTGTAAGGTTGGAGATAGTGTTGCAGTATTATATGTGTTGGACCCGAGATACAAGATAGACGGGGTTGAATATATTTATAATGCATTGTATAGTGGTGAAGCTCAAGAGTGTCTATATACCATGAAATAATTATGGTATCAATTGTTTCATGATTATGAAGTCATAATGCAACAACCTCATGTTCGGGATGTAGGTAATTCAACTCAAACTTTAGTTTCAAATTCAAGTTCAACCTTTTCTTCTGACCCATTATTGTCAGATTCTCTTTCAAATTTTTTGAAAAAGAAAAGGGCTAGGATTTCTTACAATACGATGGAGTTAGATAAATATTTTTCGCAGATTGTATTCCTGAAACTGAAGGTGAGTCATTCGATATATTGTTATAGTGGAAGACGTCTGCATATAATTATTCGATCTTACAAGCCATTGCACGGGACTTGTTAGCTATTCCATCATCAACTATTGCTTCAGAGTCTGTATTTAGTACTAGTGGTCGGGTCATTACTCCTCATCATGGTCGACTTCATTATCAAACTGTGAAAGCTCTTATGTGTGCTCAAAATTAGTTAAATAATGAAGATATTGATGATAAATTCTTTTCTTTTTAATATCTTTATTTTATCTATCTTTATATTATCTTACTTAATGTGTTTTTTATTTTCGTACAGCCACAAGTATTAATGCAAATGGGACTAGTGAAATTAATCGACCAATTGCAGGTTATTTTGATCAAATATATGAAAATGAAGGTATTTTTAAATTTCCTTTTATATAATATCACATTACTAAATATTGTTTTCATTTTAATATTATATTACTAAATATAATATTTGTACATACAAATGATTGGATCCAAACTCTCAGTCTCCATTATCCAGTCTATCCGGTTGCTAATTTTGTAAATTGTATCCTTTTTTTGTAAAATGATTTAAATAATCATTCGTGTACAGCAAAATTTTCTATAGCTAATAAATTTGGTTTTATCAATTCTCTCGTATAATAATTAATAAATTATTTAAGTAAATTAAAAATTCATAATTAATTGAATTGAAATTATTAACTATAACTATTAGCTTAATGACTTTTCGTACAAATTTCTAATTAATAAAATTAAATTTCCTAATTAATCATACCAATATATACATCTCAATATTTTAATTTAAAATGTATCTTCTCATCAATGATATCCAAATGTATGTAGTACCCTTCAATATAAACCTAACTTAATGACTTTTAACACAAATTGCGTTAATATTTAGCTCATTAGTTATTATACCTAAAATATTAACTAAAACATTAAGAAGTTAGTGATGTTATGCTTTCATTTAATGACATAGTTTTATTCAAATGAAATATTAAGTAGTTTAAATAAAAAGATATAAATATTTTGTAATTTAATATTCGATAAATTAATAACTTTATTATATCATAATTATATATTGTTATAATTTAAAGTTGTGATATAATATATATATTAAAAAGAAAAAAGGTGAAAATTTTATAAATTTTATGAAATATGGTATGCTTATAACACTTTAAGAACAAGAAAGATTTAAAGTAAAACTTATATCAAGGTTTCAAGTAAGAAATTACTTTTAACAAACTTTTAATTAGAGTGACTTAAGAATGAATTTTCTAATATTAGAATTTAGAAAGGAGAAAAAATTTTGAATATAAATTTAGATTAATTAGAATATGATGATTTAAAAAAAGTAAAAGAACTATTTTCAAAAGTAATAAAAATAATAATTTATAAAAATGTATCAAAAGTATTTATAAAATGTATTCTAGTTTTAATAAAATAATAGTTATTTTCAATATAAAATACTATATGTATTTTTTATAACTCAATTACTTATATATTATTTTGAAATTGATACATTAGGATTAATAAAGTGATTAATTCATTTTAAGATATATATATATATATATATATATATAGATATATATACACACACACACACATACACATACACACACACAATATATTGATAGCATCCGATGACAATGTAGAGCAAGTAGAAAAAACTATTCAAGTACAATTAAATGATATTATACAATTAGTAAATAAATTAACTTTAAACACTAATGATACTGAGCAACATATTACTAGCAAACCATTACCTGAACACAATCATTTTCAAATGACAGGAAAAGAAATAGAAATAGACAAAGATGAAATTATTTATAGATATGAATCGGATCATGATGTTTTTACTAATCAACCAAGTACTAGTGGTACAAAAGATACAAAAAAATATAGAAGCAACTACCGGTGTAAAACGTAAAAAAGATTATCAACCAAATATTTATAGTGGACGCCAGATAATCAAGAAGATCTTTTGAATAAACAAGGATATTATCGAAAAGGAACTAAAGTATGAAAATATCCCCTTGAATATCATCCCAAACATACAGCCTTAGGACCAAATGGCATTCTAGATATCGATTGTGTATTAAATCCAGAACAGTTAATTTTAGAATGGTTAAATAAGATTCAATTATTACTACAAATTGATAAACCCTTTGGAGAAACAATTAATAAAAATCATTTATAGAATTTTATTACTTATAAAACTAAAGGTATAGTTCAAACATTTTTAACCGATAATGAAACTGCATTAAAAAAACACCATACAATATCAAAATGCAGATCTAGATGTTCATACCTTTCATGTAATAGTTAGTAAAATATACAAAGAATTTTTAGGAAAAGATATATTTTTTACATCAACAGGAGGTTTCCCAAGAAACTAGATAACAAGCAATCTGGCATTTAAATAATATGGAACTATGTAATTTATGTTTTCTAGATCAATATATTTGTGAATTTAAAAAATATTATTATAAACTAGAACGAAATGAACAAGAAATGTATATACATGTGTTTATACAAAAATTACCTTACTCTATGAATAAAAAAGTAACAAAAGAATTTCAAGACAAACGAGATCAAAATAAAATTGCTATAATTTAGGTGGTGCTATCAAAATAACACAGGATTTATTAGCTGAACAATGTTTAGAAAATAAATTACGAAAAAAATTAAAGCATAAAATTAATCTATAGTGTTGTGAAAAAAATGCAGACGTACCTTAAAAATATGGCTGTCATCAGTCTTATAAGAAAAAATACAACAAATATAAATATCGGTACAAACCCTATAAATGGAAAAGATATTCTAAATATAAAAGGCAAAAACCTTATTTTTATCGAAGAAAATTTAGAAGATATGGCTACAGACAGAATAGACCAAAACTATTTCAATCAAAACAAAAAGATTGTCCCCAAAATAAGAAAAATTGTAGATGTTGGATTTGTCAAGAAAAAGGTCATTATGCAAATAAGTGTCCCAATAAACAATGATCAAAATATCAAAATAAAGTTAATATACTTTATTCTGCTTTTCAACATCAGTTAGAACCTATTGAATCAGATTATGACACTAATTCTACGATTTCTTCGATCTATGATTATGAATCACAAAGTCAATTATCAGAATCATCAGTTGAATCCCAATACGACATTTATTCAAGTAGTACTTCAGAATAAAAAACTTAATGCCTATATAGACACAGGAGCAATTTGCATTGCTTCAAAAACAGTATTAAATACACAGAAAATATTGGAGAAACCTTTACAAATACGTATAGCTGATGGAAGTTTTAAATATATCTGGTATGTAAGTTATTATAATAATATCATTATAGAAAACTATACTTTTGCCATACCTTCAATTTATCAACAAGAATCAGGCTTACCTTTTATAATTGGAAATAATTTTCTAAAATTATATAATCGATTTTGTCAATATTTACATTATATAACCTTAAAAACTCCTTATATCAAATCCATGAATCAAAAGCCTATTATTCTTAAAATTCCTATTTATCATACTTCTTATTTACAAAAATTACATCTCTTAACCACTAAGTTAGATTCTCTTCAATTTTATTTATTAAATAATACAAGTTTCCAACAAGAAATAGAAACATTATTAGATCAAGTATGTAGTGAAAATCCTTTAGATCCTATAAAAACTACAAATAAGGAATTAATTGAAATAAGACTTAAAAATCCTCATCACGAAGTAAATGTTAAAAACAGTATTCCTTATTCCCAAATTGATGTTCAAGAATTTGTTACTGAATGTACATAATTATTAAATAAAGGATTAATCTCACCCAGTTTTAGCAAACATTCAGCACCAGCCTTCTATGTAAACAATTTAGCCAAACAAAAAAGAGGTAAACGTAGAATGGTTATTAATTATAAAAAATTAAATGAAGCCACCATAGTTGATGCATGTAAGTTACCTAGAAAAGATTATATTATTAATAAATTAAAAGGACATAAGTGGTTTACCACATTAGACGCAAAATTAGGATATTGACAACTTAGATTACATGATAATACGAAAGAATTAACGGCATTTTCTTGTTCTTCGCAAAAACATTATCAATGGAATGTATTACCTTTTGGACTTAAACAAGCTCCTAGTATCTATCAACGATTTAGGGATAATAATTTATTAGGTTTAGAAGATTTTTCTTTTGTTTATATTGATGATATTATTATTTACGCAAACCAAGATAAATTTGATCATTTGAAAATTGTCAAAATTGTATTAGAAAGATGTAAAGATAAAGGAGTCATTCTCAGTAAAAAGAAAGCTAAAATTGCTAGACAAAATATTGAATATTTAGGAATTGAATTTAATAATGGTTATTTAAAATTACAACCTAATATTTTAGTCAAGTTACAAGAATTCCCTGATAAACTCCACATTGCAAAACATGTACAACAGCTTTTAGGACTTTTAAATTATATCTCTGATCAAGGATTTCTCAAAGACTTAGCAAAAGAATGAAAATGCTTACAATCAAAATGCAGTACAAAGCATCAAAGAAAATGGACGGAGCAAGACATAATTGCAGTTCAAAAACTAAAAACTCTCTGTAAGCATCTTCCTCTCTTATATAATTATCTTCCAGTAGATACACTGTTGGTGCAAACTGACGCCAGTATGGATACATGGGCAGGGTGTCTTTTGGCACAACCACCCAGCACAAAAAAGCATCTCCTTTGCAAATATACAAATGGAACTTTTAGTTCCTCTGAACTCAATTATACAACTCATAGAAAGGAAACACTAGCCCTTCTCAAACCATTGAGGAAGTGGAGAATGGATCTATTACCCATTGCATTTCAAGTGCAAACGAATTCAAAGTATTTATGTGGATCAATAAGTATACAATAAGAACCAATTATAATTAAGGCAGGCTTATCCGATGGCAGCTTGAATTAAGTCAATATAACTATACTATTAAGTATATTCAATCTTCTAATAATTATCTTGCAGATATTTTAACTCGAGAATGGAAGCAACTATTTTAATGTTGGAAGAAGCGTTATCCCAGAAGGAATTAGAATTATTAAACCTACAACAACAATTTGGATCTATAACAAAAGAAATAATCAGTTGAGAACAACCATTCAAATGTTGAAACAAAACCATCAAGAGCAATTATCAGTTCCAACCATTCCTTCTGCCAGCACTCCTATAAACAACTCAAACACTGATCCTATTCCTTTAATCTCTCCTTCACAAATTACCACAAATACCTCTTCACAGCCAACAACTACTATTCAAACATCACAAAAGAAGCAAGATCATTCTGAAGGAAAAACTTATGTGATCTATAATGGACCCATGACCGAACTCTATGATAAATGGCACAAGGCTGCTATACACATCACTGGACCTTCAGGCATCTTATATAAAAGTTTTACGTCTCACATGGAAGTAGAAAAAGCATTTTAAGAACTTAATAATCCAGGACTCAGGCCTCAATATAAACAAGTATTGGAAAGACCTCCACCAACAACCAACAAAATGATTTCATTAGGAAAAGTTCTAAACATGGATCAAATCAATTCCATACCAAATAAAGCAGTACAATTGGAAGCTCGCAAATTGACATCAGAAATGTTTTATGAATGTTTTCAAGCACTCAACAACTGGACTGAAGAATACAAGATTTATCAATATTATCAGCAAAATCGAGGAAAATATGGACCAAAAGCAATTATTCTTCCAGATGCAGATCCTCTCACAACCTATCTCTTCTTTCAAAGTGGACTTATAGATACAATTTATCTACTTCATTTAAACATCCTTTTAGAATTCCCCACTGGATTTATTCAGGCTATCAAGAACTATAAGGATCTTTTTGCCAAGGATCGAGAAATATTCATCAAAATTTGGAGCAGCTATCTTATTTTCACTTCAGGTGACCTACAAGATGGAGAAATTAAAGTTGGATGTATTGCATTTATTCAGCTAGGCATCAGCAATGGATTATATCCAAGTATTGATGAATCTCCGAAGCATCAATTTGATTGGGAATTAGAAAATCACTTCAATCTACAATGTCTTGTAGGAGTATTGATCCAAGCCAGCCGCATTCAAGTAGATTCTACAGTTAAAATCAACTATAAAGGAAATAATCAGATTATGATCTCTTCATATAAGTCAGCAATTACACCAGATGCACTCCAGCTCATTCAACAATTTATCAAGCCATTTATCACTTTGGACGGTATTTTTGCCGACTTAAACAATACATGGAAATATGCTATTTGCAAACAGTTTCAATATCAGCCTTTACATAAATATTCGTTTTGCACTGTTCAAGCACAGACTTCTCAGGATTCAGAAGACAACAAATCCATTGAAGCTATTATTGAAGAATAGAGTAGCACTCATGTAGCCACTTGTGGCAGTGTCGGTAGAAATCGACAACACTGTAAATAGTTTAGATTCTTTCTTTACGTCTTAGTCAGCTTTTCTTTTTTCTTTTTTCATCTTTTTAGGCAAATCTTTTACTTTTGCGTTTTGCTTTTACATATGTTAGTCTTTGTCATTCTTTACTTTTACTTTAGTCTTTTCTTTGTTAGTTTTAACCGATTCCTTCGGTTTTAGGTTACTCTTTTTTCTTACCTATATAAGGCAGACGATGTAACTTAGTTTTTCATGTTAAAATAAACTACTTTTTCTCTTACCTCTCTCTACCCGTTCAAACCTGTGGATTAATGCTTAGGCTTTAGCAGGTATATGGATGAGTATTTATTTTTTCATCACCATTATTATACTTATGTATCCAGTATTTTGAATTATCATGCGATTATACTTTGAGCAAAAATAGTTTTTAAAGGAATTAATTGAATTAACTTATCTTAGAACTGAACGTTTTAATCATATTATTCAACAACAACAATTATATTTAGATTAGACACCTCTTACTCCACATAATCAAGCAGATATTTTTCATCGAAATCAAATTATTTTCTATTTTCAACAGCAAAAACGAATCAATTTTATACATTGAAAGGAACTCTATGAAGAAATTAAGAAATTAATTGACTAATCTTTGTTTGTTTTTATTTAGCATAAATGAGTTATTTTTGAAACCAAAAAAGCATTAAAAAGATCAATCTAGGAACTTTATGATCATAAAGATGAATTAGATGAACGCATCATCAAATATCATGCAGGCAACAAGCAGGCTCATAGTGCTAATAATTATGAGTTAACATGTCATTATGCTAAAATGATTCAATATAGTAAAGATCTCAAAAAGATTACTATCGATCTTCGAAAGATGTATATCAAACGTATTCAAAAGCTCATAGATTAAGGACTATATGTATTATTCTTTTTCTAATAAAATAAAGCTATTTACTATATACTTTGACAATCTTAGAATATTGAAAAATCTGATTACCAATACTGAACACCTTATGCAAAAATATAAGAATCAAATAGATCAATTAATGAGTCAAATTAATCTTCTTTCTAACGCCCCTTATCTA
Organism: Erythroxylum minutifolium; assembly: GCA_027123815.1. NCBI lineage: Eukaryota > Viridiplantae > Streptophyta > Magnoliopsida > Malpighiales > Erythroxylaceae > Erythroxylum > Erythroxylum minutifolium. The sequence goes on from JAOTJB010346574.1 coordinate 12,065, forward strand.
CTTTATTTACCCAGTTTTAGAGAATTAAATCAAATGTTAGC
>JAOTJB010346580.1:0-12105 GCA_027123815.1 Erythroxylum minutifolium
CACATCATCAAATTATATAGCAGATTGGTTATTCTCTTGATTAAATCATAAAACGAGAGATTTCAGAAAATATACCTAGAGGCGCAGATCAAAAAATTCTTTCATTGGTGAGACGCGATAAAACAGGATGGGAGATCGTAAAGAATTAAGAGGCGATAAAGAAATAAAGATGATGGTAGGGCAAAGGCTGAGAAAAAAAGAGTAAAAAATAAATATGATAAAAACTTAGGTTGGAATAAAAACCCGATACCCACCCTCTTTGGTGGGTTTAATAGATTCCCAAATTTAATGGAATAAATCCATTCTCCTGGAATTGAAAACCCCAAAGCAAATACTGTCTTTTACAATTATTCCATTCCTTTATTCCCAAACCCTCAAACCAAACGCCCCCTAAAATTTGTCCATGTGATAATAAATATTGTTGGCATATTTTTCTAGCCAAGGTAGACTTTTCTGGCCATGCTTGGCCAAATGTCATCAAGCATGAATTTTTTCTTACGTGAAGATTGTGGAGAAGTTGGAAAAATTAACAAAATTCTTTAGACGAAAGCTCAAATATTTGCATTATAAATAGAGAAGTTTGCTGAAGATTCATCTGTACCATTTCTTCTCAATTCAATCACTAAATTTCCATTCCTTTCTTTTCCTCTCGCAAAAAACTTCTATTTATTTGGAAGAAGTAGTAGTTGCAAAGCTTATGTACCAATCGTTTGTACTTTTGTACATTCTCCCCATTTTAGTGAATTTGGCTCACCCTTCGGCCGTAGACGTAGGTCACATTGACCGAACCACGTAAATACTTGTGTTTAGTGTCCCATTTATTTTCTCTTTTTTATTTTTTGTTACTCTATTATGGGCTATTTAATATAACCGGATTTGGATTCGGGGTATTTTACCTAACAAATTGGTATAAGAGCTTTAGTTTTGTTTGTGTCTAATTTACTGTATGCTCTGTAGTTGCTATTAACGCAGATTCTCCTCATCAGAAAGTAAGTTAAATTGGCAATTTAAAAGAGACCCACTACTTCGGTATTACTTGTGAGGCTCACTATCCCATCTTATTTGTAGGAGCTCATTACCTTGGTTTTATTTGTAAGGCCCACTGCTCAGTTTTGATTGTGGGGCTTACTGTCCTATTTTCACTTATGGGGCACACCGTTCCAGTTTTGTCTACGGGACCCACTTGTCAAAAAATAGTGAGCATTATAATTTTTTAGCCACCATGACGGAACGAAGACTTTAATTGAAATGTTTGACCAGAGTATTAATTTCAGTATGTGGAAACTCAAGATGGAAGCTGTTCTCATACAAGATGGATGTGAGACGACACTTGATGAAGTGGAGAAAAAGCCAGCAGATATGGGATCAAATAAATTCACAGATATAGATAAAAAAGCTATATCAGTCATCATATTGAATCTCTTCGATGAGATTTTGCAAGAAGTTGTAGGTGAAATTACAACCAAAGGTATGTGGGAGAAGCTGAAAGCTATAAAACATGAAGAAGACGGTGAAAAACTGGCTTTATTTGAAACAAAAGTTATACATGTTGAGGATGACAGAAGATACATCTATTCTTTCACATCTGGATAATTTGATTTCCTTATTTTGGATTTGAAGAATGTAGATGTGAATATTGAGGGTGAAGATCAAGCTATATTACTGCTATGTTCCCTTCCTCAATCCTTTAAATATTTTCGTGATACTATTATTTATGGGAAATAGTTAATCTTATATAATAATATTAAGTCTGCATTAAAGTCAAAATAGCAGATTGATAGGGACATCACTAGGGAGATTAGTAGAAGTCAAGCAGAGGGACTATTTGTATGGGGTAGATATGAAAATAGAGATTTTGAGAAGGGTAGATCCAAAGGCAGGTGTAAGTCCAGACACAAAAATAAAATTTGCAATTATTGCAAAAAAAAGACATATAAAGGCTGATTGTTATAAATTAAAAAATAAGGAGAAAAATGAGAAGAATAACAGCAACACCGCTGATGCTAGTGTAGTAGCAGATGTGAATGAGAGAATTATCTTTGTAGCCACAAAAGATAAAGTTAGGTCTAATAAAGAGTGGATTTTAGATTCGGGTTATTTTTACCATATAAATCCAGTATTTTTCTACTTATGAGTCATTTGATGGTGGAATTGTTTTGATGGGTAATAATGCTGCCTATAAAGTTGTTGGTAAAGGTACAGTCCGGATCAAATGTATGATGGTATCATTAGAACACTCACTGATGTTATACATGTTCCTGATTTGAAGAGAAATCTCATCTCTTTGAGCACTCTTAATTCTCAAGGGTGCAGTTTTTCAGCTGAAGGTGGAGTTTTAAAATTTTCAAGATCTTGTATTGATGAAAACTTACAAGTTTGGTAGTTTGTATATTTTGCAGGGATCTACTGTGACAGGTACTGCGACAATCTCTATGTCCTTAGATGCCAACATTACCAAATTGAGGCACATGCATTTAGGACACATGGGTGAGAAAGGCTTAATGCTGTTAAGCAAGAGAGGCCTACTTTGTGGTCAAAGTATTGGTAAGATGGACTTTTATGAGCATTGTATCTTTGGGAAGCAAAAACGAGTCATTTTCAATTCTCCAGCTGTCCACAAAACAAAAGGTACTTTGGATTATATTCATTATGATCTTTGGGGGCCCTCTCGTGTTTCTTCTAAAGGTGGTGCCCGATATATGTTGACTTTTATTGATGATTATTCTCAAGAAGGTTTGGGTGTATTTCTTAAAACATAAGAATGATGTTTTCTTATCCTCTAAGCAAAGTAAAGTTTTGATTGAAAAGCAAACTAGGAAACATATCAAGAGATTGTGAACAGATAATGGTTTGGAATTTTTTAGAGGTGAATTCAATGAATTACACATAACTGAAGAAATTGCTCGACATTACATTGTTAGAATGATTCCGCAACAAAATGGAGTCACTGAGCGCATGAACCGGACTCTTTTAGAAAGGGCTTGTGTATGATCTCTTATACAAGGTTGACACTTGATTTTTGGGCAGAAGCCATTGCTACAGCTTGCTACATCATCAACCGTTCTCTTTATGCTCTTCTCAATTTCAAAACTCCCGAGAAAATTTGGTCAGGTACTCCTGCTGATTACTTTAATTTAAGAATATTTAGGTGTCTAACATATATGCATATAAATGAGGGAAAGTTAGAGCCTAGGGCTAAGAAATGTATTTTTCTCGGTTATGCTTCAGGGGTGAAAGGATATCGATTATGATGTCCTGATCTCAAGTCACCTAAATTTGTAATTAGTAGGGATGTTACATTTGATGAGTTCTCTAAGTTGTATCCTAGAAATGAGTCTTGTAATCCTTGTAATTTTGAAAAAGAAGATAGTACACAAAATCAGGTTGAGTTAGAGATTGGCAGTTCAGGCCCTTCACAGATGTCTTCTACAGATCAGATAAATCAAGTTGATGAATTGGATCCTGATCATGTTGAAGATGAACCAGTAGAAGAAGAATATTCCATAGCTAGAGACATACCAAGAAGGGATATTAGACCACCACAGAGGTATACAGATTTTGTTGCCCATGCTTTATCAGTGGCACAGGAAATAGGTGAGACGGTGAACCTTTCATATATACAGAGGCAGTTTTAAGTGCTGATGCAGATAAGTGAGTGGTAGCTATGAACGAAGAAACGAAATCTCTTCATAAGAATGGAACTTAGGTTCTGGTGAAGTCACCAAAGGGTAAGAAAATTGTTGGTTGCAAATGAGTCTTCAAAAGAAAAGAAAGTACTTTGGGTATTGAAAATGTAAGGTATAAGGCACGTTTAGTTGCAAAGGACTACAATCAAATAAAAGGTGTTGATTTTAATGATTTTTTCACGCACCACATAACGATTGAGTTAGATGGATAAAGTTTTGGTGGTTTTCTTTGGAAGATTGAATTTGGCTATGAAGGAATTAAGATGAACAGAAATTTTCAAAATCCTAAGCTAATGGATATGCAAAGCTAATCTCTACGACACCTCTTGGAAACTTGTTTCAAGAAATCCCGATGATCAAAATCAACCAAGAGAAAGGAACCAAATAACACGCCACAATTGAACAATTGATCAGTGGAATTAGGTTCTTGGTGAAATGAAAATAAGAGGATAGTTCTTCACGAAAACCGACGACTACAATAATAATAATACCAAAATTTCCTTTGTTTCTAACCCTAATGAGCCTATTCATACCTAGTTAAATAAATAAAAAGTTGGGCTAAAAATATATGGAAGCCTGAAATAAAACAAAGGTCTAAAAATAATAAAAATAAGAAAGTCATGCACCAAAGGTTTGATCTCCATTGCTCTTAGGCTTAAGTGAATTAAATAGTCCAAGTCCCATTTAATTAACACATGGCCGACTCCTACACTCTTTGGGCTTAAGTGATGGACCATTAAAATTAGCCCAAGTCTTTATGTCTTCAAACCCTAAGTGTGCCCGGTCCAAGGATTTCAGTTAAGTGAATTAATTTGGACTGTAACCCACTAAACTCTCCTCCAATAGGCTTGGAGCTCTCCACTCTCTCCAAATAGAAGCCCACATGCGTGTAAAGAGCCTCCTTAAGTCTCTTGGCATGGCAAGTTCGCTCCTTGGGCCTCTAACATTCACACCTGGTCCATTTGGTGTCCCCCTGGTCCTGCTCACATCAACCCCTCCCTCCTTAAGAAGATTCGTCCTCGAATCTGAATCCATATCAAAAGCAGAAAGATCAGCAACATTAAAAGTATTAGGCACATTATACTCACCTAAAAGATCAATCTTGTATGTGTTGTCATTGATCTACTCCAACACTTGGAATGGACCATTACCTCTAGGTTCCAGCTTGGATTTCCTTTGGATAGGAAACCTCTCCTTCCTCAGATGCATCCAAACCTAATTACTAGGTTCAAAGATCACCATCTTACACCCCTTGTTGTCTTGTTTTGCATATACCTTGTTCCTCTACTCAATATGCTATCTCGCCTTCTCATACAACTCTTTGACCATCTCAGCTTTTCTTTTGTCATCTGTACTAGACAACTCATGCAAGGGTAAAGGCACTAAATCCAAAATAGTTAAAGGATTAAAACCATAAACAAGCTCAAAAGATGAAAATTCTATGGTAGAATGCACACTCCTATTATATGCAAACTCAATAAATGGTAAACGCTCACCCTAGGTTTTCAAATTCTTACCAACTACAGCATGTAACAAGGTACTCAAGGGCCTATTAACTACCTAGGTTTGCCCATCTATCTGTGGATGACAAGTAATAGAATAAAGTAACTTTGTACCCAACTTACCTAACAAAACACGTCAAAAATGGCTCAAAAACTTAATATCTCTATCGGAGACAATAGACCTAGGAATTTCATACAATCTAACAACATCTCTAAAAATAAATCAGCTACATGCATAGTCATCAGTCTTATGGCATGTAATGAAATGCGCTATCTTGCTAAACCTATCCACAACAACAAAGATGCTATCAAAACCTGTCTTTGTCCTAGGCAAGCCTAAAATAAAGTCCATAGAAACATCAACTCACAGTTCAGTAGGCACAGGTAAAAGGTTATACAATCTATGAGGTTTGACAGTGGATTTTGCTTGTCTACATGCAATGCATTTAGCACATACAAGTTTAATATCCCTACGCATACCAGGCCAATAAAAATGTTCATGCAAAATATCCAAAGTCTTAGCAACCCCAAAATGACCCATCAAACCACCAGTATGGGCCTTATGCACAAATAAAGCACACATAGAACAATTAGGCACACACAATTGACTACCCCTAAATAGATAGCCATCATGCCTATAGAATTTCTGGAATGCAGCTTGTTCACAAGTAGAATATATAGTAGCAAAGTCAACAACGGAGGCATACAAATCCTTAAGCTGCTCAAAACCCAAAAGTTTAGAACTAAGAGCAGAACATAAAGTTTACCTCCTAGACAATGCATCATCTACCACATTCTCCTTCCCTTGTTTGTATCGAAGCACATAGGGAAAAGTCTCCAGAAACTCCACCCAAGTGGCATGTCTTTTACTCAACTTGCCCTGTCCTTTCAAGTGCTTTAAGGACTCATGATTCATCCTAATGACAAATTCCCCATGCTGAAGTTAATGTCTCCACACCTCTAGTGCTCTCACAACAATATATAATTGCTTATCATAGGTTGAATAATTGAGTTGTGCACCACTAAGCTTCTCATTGAAGTATGCAACTGGCCTGTTTTCTTGCAAAAGCACAGCACCTATACCAATCCCAGAAGCATCACATTCTACCTCAAAAGCTTTATCAAAATTAAGTAAACAAAGAATAGGAGCAGAACTCAATTTATTTTTCAACTCTAAAAATGCATATTCTTATTCCTTACCCCATGTAAACCCTTTCTCCTTTTTGACTATTTCAGTCAGAGGAGCAGCAATGGTAGAGAAATCTTTTAAAAACCTCCTGTAAAAACTGGCAAGTTCATGAAAACTCCTCACCTTACCAACACTTTTAGGCGTTGGCCACTCTCGAATAGCCTTCACCTTCTCACTATCAACCTCTACTCCTTGAATATTGACTATAAACCCTAAGAAAACCAATCTATCGATGCAAAATGTGCATTTCCTAAGATTTGCATATAATTTCTCCTTTCTCAACACATTCAACACACACCTCACATATATGACATGCTCATCAAGATGGGAGCTATAAACCAAAACGTCATCAAAATATACAACCACAAATTTACCAAGAAACTCACGCAAAACATGATTCATTAACCTTATGAAGAGTGCTTATTTAGAGAAGTGCTCTCAGTTTCTTGAACAAAAACATAATTGAGTGTCTTTTAAGACTAATCCTCCTTATCGAATGCCAAATATGTTAGCTTTGGTGAATTCAGTTGTTTGTGGTCCATTAAAGGTAAATTCAATTTCCAGTGCATCTTGTTTTGTCACTTTTATTAATGACCATTCCAGGAAATTGTGGACTTATGCCTTGAAGACAAAAGATCAAGTGCTTGACAAGTTTAAGGAGTTTCAAGCTTTGGTTGAAAGGCAAACTATAAAGAAGTTGAAGTGAATATGGCTGATAATAGAGGCGAGTATCGAGGACCATTTTGAAGAGTATTGTAGGCAATAAGGAATTCGACATCAGAAGACGCCTCCAAAGACACCTCAGTTGAATAGGTTGGCTGAGAGAATAAATATAACATTGATGGAGAGAGTAAGATGTATGCTTGCAGATGAGTTTGGTTGCAGGCTTTACAATCCTGTTAAAAAAAAGCTTGTGAAAAGTCGTGATGTTGTGTTTCACGAAGACTAAACCATTGATGATGTTGAGAAGGCAGAGAAGAGTGATTCTCATTTTTAGAGTGGCCTCAAAAGTTTTTAATTTAGTTCCTGTGTCATAATTGCCTATTAGAGTTGGTAGAGGAGTTGAGACTAATTTGTAGCTTGATGACGTTATTGATGACTTGCATAATCCTATATCTGATACTGATGATTGTCAACCAGCTACAACAGATCCACAAGAAGCCACATTTAGAATGTCTACAAGAGTTAAACAACAGTCTACCCGATATTCCCCATATGAGTATGTTCTCTTGATAGACAGGGGAGTGCTTGAATGCTTTGAAGAAGCTATGGAAAATGTAGACAAGCAACAATGGGTTCATGTTACAGAGAATGAGATGAAGTCCTTGCACGATAATAACACCTTTGAGTTGGTAAAGTTACCAAACGGTAAAAAGGCTTTGAAGAATAGGTGGATTTACAGACTAAAGTAAGAGGAGGGTTCCTCGAAACCAAGATACAAAGCAAAGTTGGTTGTTAAGGGTTTTAGTAAAAAAAGAGGAGTTGGTTTTGAAGTGATCTTTTCGCCCGTGGTTAAAATGTCTTCATTCCTTACTATGTTGGGGTTAGTTGCAAACCTTGACTTAGAGATTGAGCAAATGGATGTGAAGACTACTTTTCTTCATCATGATTTAGATGAAGAAATTTATATTGACCAACTAAAAGGTAAAGAGGATTATGTGTGCAGGTTGAAGAAGAACTTGTACAACTTGAAACAAACTCCAAGACAGTGGTATAAGAAGTTTGAGTCTTTTATGCAACAACAAGGCTACAAGAAGACCACTGCTGATCATTGTGTGTTTGTGTAAAGGTTTGCACATAATGATTTCATTATTTTTGTTGCTTTATGTTAATGACATGCTTATTGTTGATCAAAGTGCTTTTAGAATCACCATATTAAAGCAGAAATTAAGCAAGTCATTTGCTATGAAGGATTTGGGACTAGTAAAGCAAATTCTTGGTATCAGAATTTTGCGGGACAAAAAAGCAATGAAACTTTGGATATCACAAGATAAATCAATCGAAAAGATGCTTCCAAGATTTTGGATGGAGAAGGCTAAAAAGGTTAACACTCGTCTTGCAACGCATATGAAGTTTACTATCAAGCAAAGTCCTTTTACTAATAAAGAGAAGAAAGAGATGATAAAGGTTCCTTATTCATCTGTTGTTGGTAGTCTGATGTACGCAATGGTGTGCACGAGACTTGATATAGCTCATGTGGATGATACCATAAGTTGATTTCTCTAAAAACCTGGGAGAGAACATTGGAATGCAGTGAAGTGGATTTTGAGATATATCCTTAGTACTTTGAGCTTGAAGCTTTGTTTTGGAGGCGGGAAGTCAGTTCTCATTAGTTATACCGATGCTAATATGGATGGAGATGTTGATATAATGAGATCTACTTCTAGTTACTTGATTATCTTTACAAGGGGAGCTATTTCATGACAATTTAAGTTGTAACAATATGTTGCATTGTCAACCATTGAAGTAGAGTATATTGCAGCTATTGAAGCATGTAAGGAGTTGTTGTGGTTGAGGAAGTTTCTAAGGGAACTTGGTTGCTCTCAAGAGAGGTATGTGTTGCTTTGTGACAGTCAATGCGATTCATCTTAGAAAACATCTGATTTTTTATTCCAAGTTTAAACATATTGAGTGAGATATCATTAGATACGTGATGTGTTGGATGAAAAGTTGATTGAACTGTAGAAGGTACATATAGATGATAATGGTGTTGATATGTTGACTAAGTCACTGCCAGATGGAATTTTGCTGACTTGTCAAGATGGCAAGTTCCTCCATATAGTCAAGAGAGGGAAGATTTGTTAGGTTTTTTGGGCTCCTAACTTATGAAAAAAATCCAATACTAACAGGTAATGTCTTAAGGCCCAATAGGGATTTGCCATAGCTATTGTAGCAATATTAAGGGGTAATTTTCGTAGCTATTTTTAGGTTATAAAAGTGGGCAAAATTTCTGCAGGAATTTTTCAGCAAGATTTAGCATAAAGCAGTCATGACCAAACTCATAATTGGACATCAAAAGGTTGTCCAATAGGCCTGAAATTTTAATTAGGGATAGGCGACATCCTAATCTACATTCTAAATGGTGAAGATCGAATTTTGGCAGTTATATATTTAGTAATAAATTTTGTAAAACTGCTACTATTTTTGGTGAAGTTTTTCACAGGCTTCGTTACCTGTTTTGGGATTTGGTGCTTTCGTTGATTGTTAAAGGCTATATCTTAATTGTGTACTTGTTGAATATTATACTCTACTTTTGATTAGTGATAGTGGAGATTTGGAGCTAGACTTACGAGTCTTGTGGTTTTTCCTCCTCACATTGGAGGGGTTTTTTACGTAAAAATTGTTGGTGTTCTTTTATTTGCATTTTGTGTGTTTTCTTACTTGTTTTATCTTCCATTGGTTGCTGAATTAATCTTACTTTAATGCTTCTAATATATTCTAGAAAATTAGGGAGGATTCTGCTGTATGTTGTGTTTCTTAGGAACTTCGTTTCCTCCTATCACAATGACGGTCAAGGGTACGTTTGCGACTCGGAAAGTAGATGAAATTAGAGAAATCAACGTAGTAAGAAGGAGAGACTATAGAAGTTCTAGTGAGGACACATCCTCAAAGGTTCTCATAGTCCATCAGTACAATATAAGCCTACAAGGGCAAGATTTTGATGGCATAATCCTAAAATGTTGTAAGATTACTGTATGGTATTGACATTTGTTATGGATTCTTTATTTTGTACAAATTAGTATTAATTGTTATTTTAAGTCGATAGGAATTTGACATAATAATTATAGTCATCAAGTAAAATTTACCTGATAACCATGCGACTATTAGTTAATCTTAATGGCCGGTTGATTTCACTTCTGTTTTTTATTATAGTTTTTTATTTTTTATTTTTTAGTTTTAGTTTTTAATTTCTATTGTTTCGTTGTGTTCTTATGAACTTCAAGTAGGTTTGGACGAACAGCTTAAATGCTAATTCTGGAAAGAGAAAGATGAGGTGATTCAACAGATCCCCCTAACGAGAAAGTTATTCTAAGAGAAGACTTTAATGGTTGTATAGGGGCAACTTCAGACAGATATCTATGGACTTAGGGAGGTTTTGAAACGGAGGATAGGAATGATAGCACTTCGTTGGATCTTGCGATAGCGTTTGAGTTAATGATAGCAAATTTAAAAAAAAATCACCTAGTGACTTTTAAGAACAAAATCATGAAAACACAAATTGAATACTTTCATGTAAGGCCGAGCAACCGAACTAGGTGCAATGGTATGGAACTCTTGCTTGTCAACTCAACATAGATTGGTAGTTTTAGAGCTTATAAGTAAAGAATGGAGGAAGAAGAGAGGTCTTAGGTGTATCATAGTCAAATGGTGGAATCTAAAAGGGGACAAGGTGAAACAACTTAGGGATAAAGTAATTTACAGAGATGAATGGAAAGTAGAAAGTGTTGCTAACCAGATGTGAGAGAGTGTAACATCTCTTTTAATGAATGCAACTAAAGAGACCTTAGGAGTTTTTAAACGGCTTAGAGGTAGTACGATGGAGTCTTGGTGGTAAAATGGAGATGTACAAAAAAAGGATTAAAATAAAAAAGGGTGCCTATAAAGCTCTATTGGATAACATCACAGAGGTTGAGAGAGTAGCTAATAGAGTAACATAAAAACTGGCTAAGAAAGAGGCAAATAAGACAATCTCAGCAGCTAAAAGCAGAGCTTACGAGAAATTGTACCAAAGATTTGAAAATAAAGATGAAGAAAAGTACATTATGAGTTGGAAAAGAATACAAAATAACGTACACATTGAATAAGAGTTGATATAATTAGTAGAACTTTTTCCTTATTTGTTAATTTAAAGTTCTCATGTCTTATTTTAGTAATTTGGAAGATAGTGAATTTACATTGTTAAACTCATTAATTTATTTAGAATCACTTAATTATTTAATTAAAACATGCAATTGTAATTTATTATATTTGAAAATTTATTTATTGTCTACTTATGAATCATGTTTATAATTTTTATCGATATATATGTATATAACCAGAACAGTGATTTTAATATAGTGACATTATATTTAAAAATTAAAATTTATTTTTTTTAATTTTGCTAATATACTAAAGACTAATAGAGTGTTTGGTTGAGGGTAATAGAAATTCTATTACCTTTCTATTCCCACCTCTTATTTATTCCCTTGTTTGGTTTATTTTATGACACAAAGAATAACATTCCTAAAGATTACCTATTCCTTACTTTAAGTAATAGCTAAAGACAACCCCCCCTCATCTTTACCTATTCCATGCAAGTGAGAATACCTCAAATACAACTCTCTTTCTTGTGGACAACTTATACTCCTCAATAATAATAATTATTACTAATAATAATAATAATATAAATAAATTAAATAAAAAAATAATAGTTGTTAGTAGAAAATTAATAATAATAATAATAATAATAATAATAATAAATTTAAATATAATAATAATAATAAAATTAATAAGAATAATAATAAGTAGAAAATTAATAATAATAATAATAAATATTAATAGGAATAATTAATTTAATTATAATAAGAAGAAAATTAATAATAATAAGGAATTTAATAATAATAATAATAATAATAATATCTTTTTATGAACGTAATAATTAAATTTCAACTTTAATTTTATTTTTTATTAAAGTCATAGTAGTATAATTAAATTTAAATTAAAAAGTCAAAAATATAAATTATAAAGC